>LQNK01001181.1:76139-87245 GCA_001586405.1 Phoebis sennae | reverse complement strand
AGCAGGCCTCAAATGTTTTACAGTATTTCTTCATTGTTCTGGAGAGACTTACAGTAACGTAATGGACGTATCAAAATTAATAGAGGAAAATTATTTTAAAGATGAACCGCCCTCGATGACCACCATTTCTTTCTCCGATTCTTCCACAACAATTAAATTTTGAAACTCAACCACATCCTGAGCAGAAGCCTGGCTCATCTAAAAGAGCGAGAATGCAATTCTAATATGACTGAAGAATGTGTTTACTTGGGTGCACACGTAAAGAAACGCACCTCAAGACTATAATATGCCTCCTTGGTGGTTTAAAAAAAAAATAATAAAGTTATTTTAAATTAACTTAATGTTTAACGTTTCTCCTCCCGACCGAATTGCGACCAATCTCTGCAATAGCCCACCGCGCGTGAGATATTATAGTGCACAAGTGTGTGCGCAAGCACCGGTGCACTCTCCGTTACTCTTATAATGCGATAGGACGAAAAACCGACACGATCAGAGAAAGATCAGGCGCAAGGCGGATGGCTTTACGCGCTCTCGAAGGTACGGGTGTGTTCCAACACCGCCAACTTACTGACTCAAGGCTGCCTGAACTGGCTGCTGAACCTCGCGTTTCGCGAGCCATTCGCTCTCGTTCTGTAGTCAAAGAAGCAACCACTATACCAACGAAGCAGGCAAAATGTTTAACAATGTTGTAATATTAATAATTAAAAGATTGTAAAAGAAATAAAAGATGGTAATGAAAAATCATTACTAATATTCATGTAGTCTGGAAACTTAGTGTTCACTTCGAAGCGCTGTAATACCCAAATTAATGAATAATTTTTGAAAACTATATACCACAAATATTCCTTGAAAACTCCTCTATAAATATGCCTGATGTTATTTTGTTCTAATATTACCAGAAAAAAAGTTAAGACGGCGAAAAGAAAATGTTGTCGACTTTTTGTATAGTTTTTCGCTTATATCTTTTTTATTTTTGATTGTACGATTAAAAGTTCTAGACCAAAGTTGTAGAAAATTAAATTTTTCATAAAATAGCTTTTTTAATTTTTTTCAAAGACCAATAGTTTGTCAGATAAACCGTTAAAATCATATGCAACCCTTTTTCCAAGATGGCGGCCGAGGGACAAGGGTTGCAACCCCACAAACTTGGATTTAAGCTTTCACTAACCCCCCCTAGACATCTATAAAAAAAATTGCGTCCTCTGAGAAATGCATACCCAAATGTAACTTTTCAATGGACTAACTATCCCTACTAATATTATAAATGAGAAAGTTTCTCTGTCTGTCTTCTTCACGTCTCAACCGCTGAACCGATTTGAATGAAGTTTTTAAAAGATTGTTCGAGACCCCAACAACGATAATTTTATCCCGGAAATCCTACGAGAACGGAAGATATATGCGGTTGAAACCGCAGGACGCAGCTACTTCTAAAACGTTTTAACATAAAGGTATGAAATCTATAATGTTATATTATTTTATTAAATGTTGATAACCGCAGTGCCAGAGATATGTTCAAATATGTGGTCAAATAAGTATTCATATATGTGGCACGGACAGTTCATACTAATAATATGTCACAACATATGTGAACACAGTCTGACGCCGGCATCAGAAGTAGATGCCGTATTTTATGAATTTCGTGTGTAATATTACGTTTCATATACAAATCAGAATTCACGTTTCTATAAAAATTGATTATTTTGTACAAAATAAAATTCTGCCTCTGGCATCATTCATATTAATGCGGTATAAAGCCATAAACCTCCTTTGAAAGGTGAAATTGCATGAATTTAATTATTTTCCTCTCAAATTGGAATCGAATATACCTTGTAAAAATTCATTCATGTTTCCTTGAGCCACGCTTAATACAGCATTAAAATAAAAATATTTTTGATAAGAAGTAAGAATACAAAATACTGGCAATATCTTTGTATAAATTTCATCGTTGTTTAAAACCGGTACGTACGTGATAAAGATTTCCATAAACTGTTGGTAAACTATAATTTTCATTTTTACTAGCTATGCTCCGTGGTTTCACCCATGTTTATATATTTTCCCCGTTCTCGTGGGATTTGATCGAAATCCTTTTTAGCGGATTCTTCAGCCCAATCCGTCCAGCGGTTTTGACTGTAAGATCATTATATCGGTCAGTCAGTCAGTCGACCTTCGAATTTAATATATCGATAGTATTTGTAGGAATTAACATTACATTTAATGCATGCATTCCGTGTACGAATATGTAAATGATAGATAGCTCTTCATTGAACGCTAACCTAAGTGCGAGTTATACCAAAATATATTTCTATAAAGAATTAGTGAGGGTGGTGTTAGAAATCTCTCTAATTTGTAAATAAATATTATGTATTAAAGAAATAACTGTGGAACTAGTGAACAGTTTTTTTACAAATAAATCAAGATTCACTTCCATCAAGAGGTAACAATACAAAATATAAATTATCGAAAACCCGAACAATAGACATTAATGTAGAAATGAAAGCTAAAAAGGAAGTATTATTATAAAATTCAACACCTAACCGAAATTGCGACGTTATAAAACTATAAGTCACAATAGTCAGCAATAAGAATAACAAGGAATAACAACAAATAACAACAAATAACAGCAAATAACAACAAATAACAGCTTCATTTGGTTGTTACTGGTTCGGGAGTTAGCGGCAGCGGGTCCTCGCCTCGCCTTTCTTTTGTATCTCTCACGCTTGGAGGAAATCAAAGTAATGGCTGGGTTGCAATGCTTTCGAATCTTGTGCAAATAGAATTGGATTTATTCGAGTGGATTAGTGTAATTTCTGTTTATTGTAATGATTGGTTTGGGTGTTAGTCTGATCTACAGATCGAAGGGTATACAAGTTTTGACTATGGGCGGGATTGAAGAAAACTCCTGGATAAGAATCTGAGAGTTTTCCATTGGCCATTTCTGTGGATGGATATAAAATTAATCATTACTTTTACATATTATAAATTCAAAAGAAACTCTGTCTATTTATAGTTGTCTTCTTCAAGGTTAAACTACTGAACCGATTTGAATGAAATTTTCTATAGATATTGTTTGTAACACGAAAAAGAATATAGGATAGTTTTTATCCCGGAAATCTAAAGGGAGCGGGAGACAGATGAGGGTGACTGCGGTGCACATCTCCTTACTTAATAAAACAATTTTAATAAGGATGATCTTGAAAAGAAATTTACTCGTATAAATTCTCATTTTTTAAACTTAAACAACATTTTAAATAAAATACTTTTTAAAGGATTTTAAACGCGGTTTATTATACATTATTTTACATTATTATTTAACCCGACGTTTCGAGCACTTTACAGCGAGCGTGGTCACGGGAGACTGAGATGGCAGTTGTCTTCATGAGTGTTTCAAAAATTGTGTGTCTACCTCCATTTATTTCCCCGAAGATGGTATTTGGAAAACTGGTTCGGATTCTTGCAAAATTGACTTACAGTGTCCTCTTGTCTTTTGGTATGCTTGACATGGGGTTTTAAATTTTTTATAAGTGGGTCCCAGGTGTTAGAAAGTCTCAAACCATCTTCTCTATTGAATGTTTGATGTTTTTTAATTTCAATAGCCTCGCGTACCAGTCGTGGAAAGAATCTATTCTCACGAGCGAGGATTTGTGGTTGGTCAAAGCGAATGTAATGGTTTGTTTTGTCAAGAGTGTGTTCGCATACAGCTGACTTTGAGTGACGCCTGTGCTTAATATCAGCAATATGTTCCTTTAGTCGACTTCCAATGCTTCTCTTAGTTTGACCTATGTATGAGAGGCCACAGTCACAGTCCAATTTGTATACCCCGGCATCTTGTAAAGGAATATTACTCTTCACTGGTCTCAAGAATTGTTGAATCTTCTTGTGCGGCTTATAAATAGTATTAATTGAAGCTCGTTTTAAGATCCTTCCAATCCTGTCAGTAACCCCCTTCACATATGGCAAGTAGGCTGGTAATCTTGGAACTGTAGGTGGCTTCATGCCCGTGACCACGCTCGCTGTAAAGTGCTCGAAACGTCGGGTTAAATAATAATGTAAAATAATGTATAATAAACCGCGTTTAAAATCCTTTAAAAAGTATTTTATTTAAAATGGAAAGTACTCGCGTTAAAACAAACACAAGATTAAACAACATTGTTCAGTAATCAGTAAACATTTTGAGGCGTCCTCCCACGTCCCTTTTAAATGCCAACTAAATCCACACAACCACATCGTACTAGCTCATTACTCATCCATTTGTGACACAACAATAAGAGGTTATTCATAAATAATGGTGGAAATTCGTAAGCTTTTCGCACCTTCGTTCATTTGTCACGACGGCCATGACGGTTCATCACGAATGTTTTGACTACCCTCATTACGACGGGTTGTGTCATATTTAATTTGGAGAATTATTTTACGGAACATATGATTTTCTGTGTTACTTATAAATGTATGTAAGTTTTGAAGTCATATTATTTTGACAACCCGATTGGCGCAGTGAAAGTGTCTATTACGCCGTGGGTTCGATTCCCGAGAGTAGCAAATTATTATGTGATGAATATGGTAATATATACCGTTTAGGTGTCAATTATAAAAGTATTTTTATGTATGTCTCTTAGCTATCTAGTTTCCACACTTTGCTTAGTTGTAGCTAGATGGCATTGTGTAAAATGACAAAGAATATTTATTCTCTATATATTTCTCATTTATCTTATACAATATTTGAAAGTTCTCCGTTAAAAATATACCTACGTATGATATTCTGAGTGACAATATATTATGTCAGTAAACTAAGGATACTTCGATATATTTAAGGTCAAAAATACAAATTAAAAAAATATTGCAACTTATATAATACATTTTGTCAAAAGTATATTTAAAAAATCAAATTTAAAATTTTCGGGGTAAACGTCCGCTGTTTTTTTCTAAAATATTTAAGAAATTAAAAACAGCTGTTTTCACTTAAAACATACATTTTACATTGTAAAGATGCAGTGAAGTTTTTAACAAAGTGATGTTTAGAAGAGCAAGAAACTCACAAGATCGTTAGTACTTTAAAACACTTTAAAAGCTTGCCGTGACAACTTCTCCGGGATTTGCCTTAATTCTCCTCTGTGATTTACAAAGTGCATGCCGAACTAAGATTAACACTGCGTCCGAACCTTACTTGCAGGATAATTTTATTCATAAAATATTAAAATAATTACGTCTTAAGTGAAACAAAGCTTGTACAATGAAGAACTTAATGTAAAGTATTGTTTCACTTTCAAAGCTATTTTATCAAAGTTAACATAAATTTTGTTTTCAATCGCAGGATATACTTCAAGATCTTCAGGATAACAACGGATATTTATAAATGTTTGGTTATTTTTAACCAAATTTCAAAAAAAGGAGGTTCTAAATTTTTTATATGTTATTTTTTATATGTTACAGCATATTTCCGGCATTTATGGACAGATTTAAAAATTAATTTGCATTCAAAAGAGTAGTGTCAAAGTGGTCCCATAGAAATTTGGTTCCAGTCTGATCATCCATGTGGAAGATAGCTCAGGGAACTCCTCGAAAATCAACGGAATAAGAGCTGTTAAGGTTTAATGATGTATATACCCATTAAATTCTAACTCTGAGATTGAATTGTGATTAGCTGCACAGGACACTGAAAATGGAAAAATAATAACTTGAATCAAAATAAATATAAATTATTTTCTACATTATGCTAGTGTGAGGAAGTCGGTTCCATTTTTGGCAAAAAGTTATTTAAGTATACTTTTCCAAATGAATATTATCAAAGATATTCAACATTCAATTTTCTGGGCAAACATCAACTTTGTCTAATCTATTTAAGACATTATAGATATATTTTAAGATCCAACGCTGTCCCTGTTACGTAGCAGTCGTTAAGTTTTTAACAAAGTGATGTTTAGAAGAGCAAGTAACTCGCAAGATCGTTAGTACTTTAAAACACTTTAAAAGCTTGCCGTGACAACTTCTCCGGGATTTGCCTTAAATTTCCTCCGGCCGTGATTTACAAAGTGCATGCCGACCCTAACTAAGTTTAAACTACGTCTGAACCTTGCTTGAAAGACAAATTATATTAAATTAAGAATAAATTTAAATAAGGCTGTCTAGTCTAAAACAAAACAAAGCTTGTACAAAGAAAATTAAAAATGATAAATGTGTTTATTGCTACTAATGTATAAAATTTATTTTATGAACAGTATACATTCTGCCCAAAACATAACACAGCTAAAAAATGGATAATATTTATTTTGTTAACGGTATATTCTGTTGAGTATTGTTTAATATTTTAACATTAGAACATCTGTACTTTCATACTAATATTAGAAATACGAAAGTAATTCTATCTGTTTGTCCGTCTGTCGGTGTTTTTGTCTTTATTGACGCCTAAATCACTGAACCAATTCCGGTGAATTTTGGCACAGAAGTTATTTTACCCGTGAAAGGGAAAAGGATAGTTTTTATCGGGATAACCACGGGAGATATAATATGTGTGTCGGAATCGTGGAGCAAAGTTTTGTTTTAACTACTTATAATGTTAAAATTTCCTTTGTTTACACGTTACTATCTACTTGAATTTGAAAACTACTATGAATTTAATTTAGATAAAGCGTATGTTTATTAACTGATCTTAAAAGTATAATTATAATTAAATTCATCTAGTAATTATACATCCAAACATGAAACGTGTGGAGACATGGTTAGGTAGATGATATTATTTTTCTTCTTTTTGCCAACCGTGTTTGCGTAACGACAATACCAACATCAATTATATTATTTAAATTAATTAATATAGGGATATTTGTATACTTCGATTCATCCAGTAATTATACATTGGAGCACGAAACGTCTGGACAGAGATACGTTGATACAAGTTAGTCAAGTTGCTGACGTCGGCCATTGTTTCCCGGTTTTTGCTAACCGCTGTCAACTATTGTTCAAATCGAGCGGACTCGACCTAACTGACCTTTGTGGTGCCATTAATTCTATCTTTTTGTTTTTTTAACCGTAATTCATTTATTATTCGGTAATTTTAAAACACTTTTTTATTATAGTCTTCAGCTAGCTAAAGTTCTTTGAAGTAAAGATAAATTTTATGATTTTTGTCGTTGATGTACAATATCACTTAGAGTTTAATTTAATTGTTCCTAGTTCTAAATTTCTTGAGATATTTCTTTAAAATTTTCCGGTTAATCCTTACTTCTTTACTAATATTAATAGAAGTAACTCTTATCTATGTATCTGTCTCTATGTATCTTCTTAATGCTTAAACCACTGAATCGATTTGGATGAAATCTTGTAAGATCTTGTTTGAAACCTGATAGAACATGGGATAGTTTTGATCACGAAAAACCCAGGGGAACGGGATTATACGCGGGTGAAATCGCGCGTCACAGCTAATCTATAATATTTCTTTTGTTCTGTGTCCTCATATTTTTATTAGTATTGGCAAGAGCATAAAGTGCTTCTCTCCTCAGACTGGAAGACTCCTGGAGTGCCCAATGCACAAGCCCGTTTAATGTCCCCGATAAAGAAAACCCAACCAATATTAAAAATGCGAAAATTTATGAGGATGTATGTATGTTATTACTCCTTCATGCAAAAACTACTGAATCGATGAAACTTGGTATTGCTATAGCCAGAATAGCATAAATGCTACTTCTTACCCCGGAATTCACACTGGATCAGAAGTTAGTAGAAACCGCGGGGCATGGCTAGTATATGCTATCTTTATATGAACCTTATATTGAATATCATTACCATCTTTCAGCACACGAAATTTTACTCTGCATTTTAAACTCGTATTTCGAATAAGTTGATTAAACCAAAATTGGTTAATAAATTAGGCAAGGTGTCGACTTTCATAGCTCTGAAGAGGCAGTATATCAGCCGGGCTATTAAAATGATATAGGAGGAAAAAATGTAGCTCTTTTACCTTCGTAAATTTTAAACGAGTGTTTCACTTTACTGGAAGTACTATATTTTGTTAATGAACATTGAAAATTGTCAATTTTGAGAACGATTTTTGTAACAATTGAGGGTAATAACAAATATTTATGACAATATCATTTTCTGTAGCAAAAATATTAAAGTTTGGATGTTTGGATGTTTTTATGTCAATCACGCCGCAACTTCTGAGTGGCTTTTGATGAAATTTCGTATACAAGGAATACTTTTTATTGATCTATAGACACCGAAATATAGCTATATCAAATAGCGCGTGTAACTAATGTTTCAAGTGTAAAAATAAAATGGGGAAGAACTTGTTTGATAATACATTATTTTTACAACTGCCTTGTTAGTCTAGATGCCACACATTTGAGACACGAAACCTGGGCGGGGTCAAAAAAAAGGTATTGATATTTTTCTTGCAAAAATATTTCAGTAACAGTCCTAAGTCAGGAAGGTTGTCGGTGTTGGAAGCACCGTCTAATCAAGTTATAAGGGTTAAAGGACTGAAGAGTGTAACTGTATTTGCGCGTACACTAGTGCACTATAATATCTCCTGCGCAGGGGAGCTAGTTTACAACAAAACCAAAAAATTGACATGGCTATCAGTATTACAGATATTAAACCTGTATAAAATTACCAAATCTGCCTTTTTAAACGGTTATTGTAGTGGTAATGTGGGCCTCAATAACGCGTAACCTAAAGCTTAATAATCACGTAGACTCCAAGGCGTACTAAAATCAATGTAAAACCTAATCAAGCCCTAATACAAAATTCAGAACCTCCATTCAAAGCAATGAATAGAACAAAATTCGCTCTAAAAGTGAATGAATAACCGCCATAATGCGAACTTGGGCCATGAATACCCCCGCAATTGTTTCAAGCGTCGATTATTCAAATTAGTGTAACGTATGAACTCCGCTTTATTTAAGGTTATGTTCGAGAGCTATTAGGACATTATATATGTTGAGGGGAGAATGTCGCTGGCAAATATTTAGTGCCGAAAAAATGTGAAGGGTTATACAATGGTATTATAGAAGTCTTTCATAATGTGTATTTCATGTATCGGTACATTATTAAAGAAAATATTTGTCAAGTTGATAAGGCAACTTTATATTCGGAGAGCTGGGACTATTTTGGGGAGGTGTTTGATGCAAGCTGAAACCTTGTCAGATGTCTCTCCTATTATACCCTGACTTGGAACTGTAAACCGGGCTGGTGAGAAGGAATACTATAAAAGAAGCCATTTATGTTCTGCAGAAGTGCATTCTTTTCAAAAAAGTTTTTGTTTGATATTTCGACCTTCGGATATTTAAGTCCCATTATTTAATATGTATTAAGTATTCTGTATTTTAATTTTAGTTCTAAATATTTAAATGTTCCAACAGAGCCTCCATTTAGCGGTTTCAATTCCTTTATAATTTTTTCGCTCACTAAATTATAAGAATGCGTAAATTTACCAAAAAACCTTGCCATAATTTTGTAGTTTGTTCAGATATGACTCAGTTTTGTTAAGGCAATTATTGATGACCACCATAAATAGGTTTAGTGGTCAGGGCGCTATACACTACAACCGAGACGTCTTAGGTTTGATCCCCAGTGGAGACGTAAAAAACCTAGGTCTGTCAGGGCAAAGAAGGCTGATCACCTACTCGCTTCTAAAAAAAATTAATCTTAATTACGCAAGACTCTTTTTTTGAATAGTTTCGCTTCTTAACCTTTTCAAAAATAGTGTTTTATTTTAAAATATTTCGCAGTTTCGGTCTGGCCTTGAAAGTTCTCCCGAGAAATCACGCGAATTCTATATTCATGAATAAAAACGGAATTCACACAAGAACGGACCTGCGGCTTTGATATAAAAGCTTTAAAATGCAAAAAAGCTAATTAAAAATTTTAGAAAAAATATTTTAGAAAATTATGAAATATATGCTGTGCAAAAGTTGAAAAATCTTTTCGAACAAAGCGAGAGGTCTTTGACAGAAATGAAAGACTTAATAATTATAACAAGGTAGTCATTTTTATAATGAAATCTCTCTATTTATACGAGTTTCATTAGTACAAAACAGGCTCAAATTAAACAACGGGGTTCTCACTGAGCTGAAGGCGCAAAGATTAAATCCTTTCGTTTGTAGAAACTCAAATAATTACAAAGGGTTACATGGATACTGCTCTGTGCTTATCCCGTGAGTGTACAATGACAAATTCAAATCATTTTATTAGACTGTAGCATTCTTCACTTTTATTTTGAAGATTACTTATAAAATAGAATAGCATTGTTTTTATTGCCCTGTTTATTTCTTATAGGACAAGGTTTTTTAATAAATAAAACTAATAGCAAATATATTTAAAAAAAAATTATCGCTTAATATAATTGCACAGTCGTGACTCGTGATGTCTGTATTAGTAATTAAGTAACATTTAAGATTTAATTTGTGTCCTGCTGTGTATTTTGCAGAGTTAAATAAATTCTTTTTGTCTTTGTCTTTGTCAAAATGGCTTAGGATATTAAAAAAATATATATATCGTTCATATAAAGAAAATCGTTCGTTTGTTTTGAAAGTGCCAAAAAAGTTACATCAAGCATAAAACATTTTTGCAGTTTGTCTGTCCTAATAAGTACATCAACTTGAACCCGGTCCATAATTAGTATCCAAACTGACACCAGACACTTGAAACAGGCAACAAACAAACATCGCCGTAAATCGCTCCACGCTTGGTGTCTGCGATCAAAGACGAAATAAATGAGTTTAGAGACAATACTATTTTTAGAGAGAATAACACCGAATTGAATAACGATCGGACAAACTGTTTTATGTGATTGGTTTATGGAATACATTAGTTTAACGTTTTAATATTCTAGTTCCAAACCAACAAATAGAGAAATATTATTTTTGCCATTATACATTTGAATAAAATAATATCTCTACGATACTATTTTAATTGACTTACTTATCGACTGGGTATTTTACTTTGGATGACGAAGATTATCGAATGGAGCATGGGTTATCATACTCTACTAATATTACTAGTGGCTCGCCCCGAGCTGGACCTCGCGTTGTAATGTTTATATTCATCGAGACCTTACATTTGTGATTTGATGTTACAATACGTCAAATGTAAATTATCTACTACGGCTGTAGTCTG
>LQNK01001181.1:61613-75894 GCA_001586405.1 Phoebis sennae | reverse complement strand
CAAGTTATCGTCGGACAAAGTTTTTCATACTTACATACAAACATACAAACATACAAACATACAAACATACAACGCCCGGCCATCTCGACTCTGAGACCTCGCTTCGCTCGGTCAATAAATGATTTATTCTATTATAACGGTAATGGAACCACTGAAAAACTCTCTCACTCTCTATCTGTGAATACTTTCTTGCATTGCAGTCTATGCTGAGCGAGTCCCATTTTCAAGGACTACTAACTTAGTATTAATATTAATTATAGGTTTTGATGTTTGTGAATCACTCACGCTAGCACTCGACGAATTGATGTAATTTTGAATTTAGCCCAAATGGAGCCCAGAGTAAAAGCTCTAGTGACTCTTAAAGAACAGTGATGCCCGTCTTATACTTATA
This sequence comes from Phoebis sennae, assembly GCA_001586405.1. Taxonomy (NCBI): domain Eukaryota; kingdom Metazoa; phylum Arthropoda; class Insecta; order Lepidoptera; family Pieridae; genus Phoebis; species Phoebis sennae. The sequence continues at coordinate 75,503 of LQNK01001181.1, read as the reverse complement.
CTTATAGTTTCAGATTTATCGATGGTAATTATCATGTGCTTTACGCTCGTTTGCTTATCGATATTAAAGTTCAAATCTTAAAGGAATTGACACCAACTTTTGTACAAGGACAATTATATCTACCACACTGGAGAGTTCTAAATTGTTTTCAATTTCACCGTGCGTAGGAGTTTCAAAGGTTCGGACCAAATATATTTAGGGTCTATTTTTACCTTATCATGCCCTCGATCCTTCATTTATCAAATATATCTGCGTGGTGGGAAGATACTTTTTTCTAAAATTAAACTAGAGTTTGATCTTTCATTTGTCGCCAACAAATCTATTAATATCCATTTAAAATATGTTAAATGTTTACGATCAAAATATGTTGCCTGCTATTACCCCTATAATATACCGACAAATGAGATAGCAGACTAACTTATATGAACTGGAAATTAGCAACGAACTAGCTTTTCACACGTTACCAACCCATAAAAATAAAACTACCCGCATTTAGGGAAAGTTTGCGCAAATTCGATCTCTCTATTTGTGAAATTTAATTGTTGATGTAAAACTTTGTTCATTTCAATAATTTCGTGAAATCAATTTCCCTGACTACAGGACGCCATTATACGATTGGAATCTCGTCGTTTATAACTTTTATTGAACAATTCACTTTGATAATGCTTTTAAAAGTAGTTCACTAATGGAATAAAATGGGGGAATATATTTACATGAAATTTTAATGGACCGAGTTGACAATACCCGCTTCTCTGACGGTATAATTTATCTTCCGCATATTCGAATAATTGCACTTTATGCAATGATTCGAATATATGACTTTTAACGCGATTTTGTCTACATTTTATAATTCTTTTCGTCCGTGTGGATTTCGGAAATTTACATAAAACTATTTTGCATTATACCCCTGAATATTCCTCAATCCCACAGTTTTTACCTGTAATTCACACAAAAATCCGATCAGCAATTGTTGAGTTTTCGCGTGTGTACAGACTAACACTCTATTCATATACTATACTCTACACTAACAGCGTCTTACATTTGCGTTGTCACAACTTATCTATTTCTTTCAATTTGCAAAAACCAACGCTAAATTAAAGACTCATAAATTCGTTGCATATAATATATTAATATTGTTTTGTCTAAATTAAACACTGATCGCTGATTGGCCGATCGCGTGCCACAGATACACGTGTGCTTGTAAGTTATCGCATTTTTGATTCAAAGAGCCTTTCCCATGTAATAAATATTTAAAAGCCTCCTTTGTGAAGATAAGAAGTCGGGTGTGTCGGGTCCATTTGAAAACAGGAAAAAAACAAAAACGAGTGTTTTGTTTATAGCTTATTTGTTCAAAAAAAGATTAATAGTGTTGTCTGCCTGGTTGGTTGAATGGTAGAGACGTGAATAAAAAATCTCTCGGTCTGGCAAGGCACAAGACTGATCACCTACTTGCTCCTATAAGTAGTGGCTCGCTCGTAGCTAGACTTCGTGTTGTAATAAATGATGATACCACACTAGAATATATGAAAATCACCTATTTGACCTCCCCCCGTATTTTCTTTACCCCTCTACCGATTTCATAATTGAGATTTTTTTTTTGGTTCTATTTGGTTGAAAGTTTTTATCAAGATCTGATAAACAATACTCCAGTTATTGTCGGATAAAGTTTTTTATACTTACGTACAAATATACACTCGCCGGGCCGTCTCGACTCTGAGACCTCGATTTGCTCTATTAAAAATTTAATGATTCATTTAACATCCAAACCAAGATACTTTAAATTAGGATACTAATTAGAAGTCTAATTTTAAGTACTAGTTTTATTTTTTATTTGTATCTATTAATGGGAAAACAACAAAAACTAATGACCACCCCTGCCACCGGTGAGCATTATCATGCTTTACGAAATTGGCATTAGATGAAAACCACGCCTTCAAGAAACGATTGAAGTTACATTTTAGTACTTTTAGATAGCGTTTTAGTGGCGAAGTTTGGAATGAAAGAGATAACATTACTTATTTTGTATCACCTAACTTTCGACAATATATCGCCTTTACAAAGGTAAGGTAAAGAATGCTTCAAAATAATACAGTACTGTCTTCCGTTAAGTGTGTTGGGGCCCATAGGCATGTGTCTCATAAAGATTCTGTTTAAGATCTCCTTGTTTATCTCTAACAATTCATTAAAGCCAGATAAAGTTAAGCCAAATCTAAGGTTCCTTACAGCAATTTCTTTTTTATTATATTTTCTGTTATGTGGCTTTACCGTTCACTTGTCACACCGTACACTCCCACTAACGTAAAAAAAAACAATACATGTACCTAATTCTATGTTTTATTGCACGTTTTATTTTATGTCAGCATACGTACTGCCGTTCCCCATATTGCTGTATTGTCCTCTTCTTATTTTAATCTATACTTTCCATAATCCTTTTCATATCTTGTCTCCTTTTTCAAACTAGTTTATACTCTGGTAATGAGGTTCAGAGGCTGCTACAGTTACACAAATTAGATAATGTTTTTATAATTTAGATGAATATTTCAGTAATTGTGAATTCTTTTAATTTAATATTTGCATGCCAGAACACTGGCGAATTGTGTTGGACATAATAATATATTAACAACTTGTATACCACTATTCTAGCAAATAAATAAATTTCATTTCATTTCATTTTCAATTTCATTTCATTTTCATAAACCACATGCTCCACTGCCTGCTCTAAAAAAGGTGAAGCAATAGGGCTAGAAATATAATCCTCGTCTAAATTGATTGCTAATCATATCGTCGTATAGGTCACCGCAAGAGCAATATTAGCGCTATTGAACAAAGCCGATAAATGCGCCATTTTAATATTGTGAATCATAAATGAGGGTCCATTTAATAAACGACCCACTGCGGACTAGTGCTAATGAATTGATAATTATTTGTCGTAATATTTTATTTGTTGTAATCAATTTTGGCATACAATTAATTTGAAAATGATAATGTTCGTAACGATGTACTAATATTATCACGAGGAAACATTGTATTTTTGGATGTGTGTAATGTTTTCACACAAAACTATAGGACTGATTTCAATCATTCTTTCACCCATAAGCTGCATTTTCACTAAGTGGCACAAGCTATTACGCTAGGGGAGCTTTCCAAAATTCCTGCTATATAGAATTAAATTGTTTGCCTTCCATATTTAAAATTGGAAAGATAAACAAATTACGATTAGAACGTTGTTGACATTTTACAAAGTTAGCGCTTTCACGGTAAATCTTTCAAAAGCAAATATTTGCGTGACAGCAATCCGGCTAAAAAGTTAAAAGTACAAACAGAAGTATCGATCTTATTCCGCAGTTTTGAATGATAATGGATTCAATTCATATTCGGGTTCATTACGAGTAAAAAAAAATTCGATCTATACGTAGCCAATCATTGGACGACCTTTTGTGATTTTCTATTATTTTTCATGATACAGCAGGCAAGAGGAGCATGCGTTTCACCTGATGTTAAGTGACTGATTAAGTGACTGACAGTTAAGGGTGGAGATAAGGAGAGGATTAACGATGGGTAGTTCGAATAGAACAGGATGAGAGAAGAATGGGATGAGAATACACACAGTCACAATAACACAGTTCAATACTGTTTCACGCCGATCTTCTGCTGGGAGATGGTAATTTTACCAGTGCGGGATTGGACCAACCGTGCAATGCTTGGTTCCCAGTCTTTTATTGTTGAAGGTGTTATGCAGCAGAATTACTATATGTCGCGTGTTATGACACCCACGATTATTGCAACACATGTATTCTAACCTACCGCCACGCGGATCTATACAAAGAATATTACGGTACGTCAAATCCTGTCGACGCCGACCTGTGGACGCTTAGCTTAACAAACACGAGTGCAGTGACCTCGTCAAAGCGAAGTTTTTGGGCGAGATTCCGCTCGTCAGGAACAACAACTATTTATGAACGTGATACTTCTAAGTGCGTTATTTACAGAATTTCCTGAATCGAGCGCACTTCCAACTTTTCGTTTAAAACTTTCACAAATTTCGTATTATATCGGAACTTTAAGCGACTTTGCTTTGCTGTGGCGGTAAACGCGTTCCAATTTTTAAGAATAACTGTATTGTACTGCTTGTAAGCTCTTTGACCCTGTTTTGAATCGACTTCAAATAAAGAAAGTTGCTCAAGTGGAAGAATGTAAAATTTTATTTTTTTATCATCTTTTTAAAAATATTTTATCATCATGATTTAATAAGTCATTTATATCCATAAACTCTAATTTACATTGTGATTTATTCACGTCCAGTTAGCCTTATGTAAATAAAACAATTATTTTAATTTTTATACTATTGTAAGCACAAAACTCCCCTCAAGTTGTTAATATCGTCTGATACTAAAAAGAAACACTTGGAACAGAAATAAACACATCTCTCACTTCAAAAAGAATTACACCAAATTAGTTCCTTCAAAGAACCGTGTAATTTGAAACTAATTAAAACCGAATTCTGGAATAAAAATCAATACAAAAACATCCCAAATTAGTCGTAGTGCCGTCCGGTATCCGAATTACACATCAAAGAAAAAATGCGACGCGTCGACCGACAGATCCTGCAACTGATCGGGCGACAGCTCGGGTGAGTCGGCCCATTTGTTCTAAAATTACTCGGAATAAAATTACAACTCGCCTTTGATCCGTCCCCTCATTAGTTTCAGCCTCTTAAGCGTGATCCAAAAAGATAATAACTTATATTTTACACACGAATGCAGTATTAAATCCTATCCATCTACATATAAGAAGCATTTTACTGTGCACTTCTAGCAGAAGTTATATCCGTCTAGACATAGAGAGCAAAATGGACACGTCTCTTTGGAATGGTTTTTATTAATACGGGGTAAGTCTAAGAATAATGTATTGCCTATAATATCCATTGTGAGTAAGAATTGTATTTTAAGAGGTAGTAAACATTCTAGCTTCTTATATGGATTCCTTTTACGAGTAACTAATACAATTTGATATAATGTCTGACAAGGCGTTATTTTTTAATTTATTTGTTCTTTTTTAGTTCAATACTTTGCTATCAATATGGTTAAGTTATTTTTTGTATGATCTATACAAAGTGTTGTTGTTTGTTTGAAATTAACAAAAGCATATTCTAGAGAGCTGTTTGGCTTTTTGACAAAGAAAATCAGTCAGTATATTATTATTTCTTTCTTCTTCTATTATGTGTTATTCATTGTTCCATATTATCATAGTATTTATACGTCCTAGATTCATAGCTAACAAATATTATTGCAGAGCTATCAGATGGTCCGATAAATTATTCAACCACATTAATATTAAGCATATTTGCGTACTTGACTTTTGCCAGTAAATAATTTGATTTGGTGTTTATTTATTGCAATAAACATGATGAATTTACGCAAAAATTATTGTGTGAATTGAATACAAATATCCAACGTTCATTACAATAATAAATGTCGGGTTAACAATGATATTTTAATAAATTCATATTATTTGTTAAATAAATGCCACTTTTATATCTATTGTTTTAAGTTGAATGACCAAAAATACTTTTATGCGATGCAATAATATGAGGGCGTGCGGTTCACCTGATGTTGACGGTAGAAACTCATAGTGCGGTTTTTAGTCGTGTCAGATGCGGCGGCGGCAGTACGGTTTTATTTCCAACCTTACTAGTGGCTCGCCCCGAACTGGACCTCGCGTTGTAATGTATAAATCAAGACCTTTCATTTGATACTATACTCGGCTATCTTCGTTATCTTTCTACCAATTTCACTCATCTTCGATATTGTCTTTTGTCTAAATTATTCGCCTATAAACACGATATTCAAGTTATCATCGGACAAAGTTTTCATAGTTACATACAATCATGCAAAGATACAACCGTCCGACCATCTTCACTCTGAGACCTCGCTTGGGTCAGTCAGCGAGACCGGAATTCCACACTGTTATTCAACCGTGCGGCATTTGTCATAGCGCGCAAACTTAGCGGGTGATGACCGCTAGATATGCTTTCATTTTGTACAACTATAGTGTCACTAGTGCATTGAAAGCTTTAGGAAATAGGAGGGGATATAATGATAGAAAGAGAAGATAGGAGTGGAATGGAATGATAATCCAATATATAATGTTAAAGATTGGATGTTTAGAAGTTTGAAAGTCAATTATTGAACGAATTTTGATTAAATTTCGGCTGGAATAAGCTCCGAAGAATTGCTTCGATACCTTCAAATGATCTATAAATCCAGAATTTAGTCTGAGCGAAGAGAGAACTTAGTACATACCTACATAAATAAACAAAGTACAAAAATACATTATTACAAGCTAATATTTCGGATATCTCATCGTACCATTATTAAATACTTCAGCAATTTCGTATTCCACGGACGAAGATAAAACCGCAAGACTAGTTTATCCGCCGCGTTTTCCTTAAACAATTCAACACAGCATTATCAGAACCTTAATTACTCAAATTCATTCCAACAGCTGAGAAATGCAAGCCACGTGAATTTATATCGAAATTGGAAACTTTAGTACATTTACAAATGTAATTGCTCCTTCAGTTTGAAACCGTTAATATTTGCTGACACCTTTTGTGGAGTGAACTTGTTTGCTTGTAGTTGTTTAATGTTTACTATGTGAATATGAATATTTTGTTTAACGTGATATGGGTAATGTTTTGTAGTGGATGGGGCTAAGTTGTTGATGTTTATGATGAATATAACAGTAGTCTAAACTTTTAAGTGTTAATTCCTATTTTGCCAGCTATGTTCGTAATAGAAATGTGCAGTGATTCTACATAATTTGCCAACAGATAATCAGTAAATCACTATTGCATTCAATAATTAAAATATTAAAATAACTATAAAGAAATATAGCTAACATTAGTTATAATCAAAGAAACCTATTATACTCTGTCCGCTCGTGATAATTCCTATTAAAAGAAATATCTAGAAACTGAATACTCTGTAGAACGTTAAAAATAATTTACATAAGTTACAATATTAAACCTTTTGGTAAATTCAAGCGATTTCTCTTCTTCTTTTTTGACATCTTACACTTTTGATTCCTTAGTTATGCGATTAATGTATTCTATATCAACCTTTCTATTCACGAAGTTTATAATAATTATGCTTGATTAAGATCGATATTGTATATAGTGTTAGAAACTAATAGGCGGCTATGTACTATTATATATCTCGTAATAGAAATATTCTGTATATCTACACAACTGGCCAAGAAATATAGTAAGTTGATAATAAATCGCAGCTAGTCATAGTATTAGTAGAGTGAGGGTAGCAGTAGTAGTATGGTCGTGACGTCAATAAGACGTTCAAGCATTTAGATGCGACGCTGATTCAATTAATTCAAATACTGAGTACAACTATTTTTATAGAACCATGACAAATAAAGATAGAAACCTAAACTTGTTGAAATATGAAATTACAAAGCCTATAAAGAAATATTTGTAATAGCAGTCTCTAGTACAATACCTTTATCTCCATTCCCAATTAATGGAATGTCACATCAATGTCGTTATATCTCGTGTTTTATCTATATACTAAGAAATAACTATCAATAATGTGTTTCCAGTACAATTTGCAGTAAGGCAGTCCCGTGCGATTCTCCGAGCGGCCCGGCGAGACCTCTAATGGAAAATATTACGAGAGCCATTGTACTGGTCATGTAATGCTGATGTATTGGAGAAATACTGTGGAATAAATACGGAGTTCGGTCAGAACGCTTCGCAGAAATTGTATACTAGTGTTCTAACACTAAGACTTTTCTTTTAATACCTTATGGATTGCAGTGATGCCTGAATTAAGGTATCTTTGACAAGCGTTCATATCGAACTATGGCCATTTTCAATGATATATCAATGGTTATGGGTTTGTAATGACAATAGATAGACAAAAGTCATAGCAAATGTATCCGTCGTTAGGATATTGAAATCAAAGTAAGTGCAAATAGATAGATTTGTCTAACTTTAGTAAGCAAAACAAGGAATTGATAGAATATTGAAAACGGTCGCTAGCCGTGTGGCGACGGGTTATAACACGTGTGTCGCCAACCCATTGCGACTACCCGTGGGTGTCGTAAGAGGCAAAGGATCGTTCTAAATTGCCCATGATTAATCCTCTCCTTATCCCGTCCCCTTCCTTCAAGGAGCGACACTCTGATGTTAAAGATGAAATGGGCTACCGACGGTCAGTCACTTAACATCGGGTGAACGGTATACTCCTCTTGCCTGCTATGGCATAAATAATCCAATTTAATATGAGTTCTTTACAACATAGTATGCCGCTTATTTGTTGGTGACAGAAAAGTTGCAGATGTTTTGTAGAAAGGAGCCGATTTTAAAAGAAAAACAAAGAAATGGATGTCTGGAATGTAGAAAAAGAAAAGGTCACAATCAAAACCTACTAAAAGGCCATAGTCGCATCGATTTGTGGGATAGTATGGAACATTTTAATATGTACATAAAAATACCTAGCTAAACGAATTTTGGATTCCAGCAATATATAAGCCTTCAGGTTTTTGCGAACCCCGCCCCGTCATACATCACGCATGTTCCTGCCAGCGCCTGACTCTTACCTGCGCTCAAGAGACCACATTTTATATTTAAAACCTGCATGCATTGAGGTTTTAAACCTTGTTTTTTGTGCAGAGTGAAATTAATTTGGATAAGTTATAACTGGTGACAATTGACTTGGGGCAAATTTTAATGAAACGGCAAAATTTGATTCATACATTTGGTAAATCGAGTAGTAAAACCTCTTCAAAACTAGATAACTTTATATTTTGTATTGTTACCCCTTGATTTATTTGCAAAAAAAACTACTTACTTACTTATTTTCTACATTATATTATTTATTTATACACAAATTAGACCGTTTCGAACACCATCTTTAGTAATGCATCAAACTATTATCTTCTTTAATTAATTAATTGATTCATAAAAACTAAATATAAAACAAAATCTTCTGGCGCGTCTATCTATATGTTTGCGATAAAGTCAAAACTACTAAACACCAATTGATAGTATTGATAATAAAGTTTTCCTTTGCTTCCTTTCTTTGTCACTTGAATCAGATTAAAATAACATTACATCAAATAAATATTTTCAATAAAATCCACTCGGGTAGTAGCGGGTGGAAGCTATTAAAGAATAATTTACTGTTAGTAATACCACAGATAATATAATACTGTAATACCGAGGCGCTCTTATCATGTAACGATATCCATCTCACGTGTAATCTTCTTGAAACACGGTACATTTCTAGTGGAAGCATCGAACAAGTTTCACTTTAAAGGTAAGCGACCACAGAACGGATTTATATAAATAAATAAATATTCAAGGACATTTAATACTATCTAATCTAGCCCCAAACAAAGCAAAGCTTGTACTATGGATACTAGATGATAGACATACTTATACATATTTTTTTGTAAATACATACTTACTATAGATAGATAAACACCCAGACAGTAGAAAATTACACTGTTCATCTCATCATATTTTTCTACTCGTGGGGATCGAACCCACACCTTTTGGTGCAATAGACCATTGCCACATTCACTTAATTGAGTTGAATATAGAAAATGCGTTCGTTACAATGTAAATCAGTTGACGCATTTACGTGACTTTCTACAGTTACTTCATTACGATGCGTCTACGATACCGCGTACGATATAGCGTTGAATATATTTTTTTGAACTAGCAGCTTTATAATAAATACAAAAGTTCAGAAATAGCTTCATACAAAATACTTTTTTTGGGAATTCCCTGGCTTCTAGGGAATTGGTTAAATTGAATGGATCTCGCTAAAATTTTAAATATGACTATTAATAATTGACCTCAACAAGTTAACGACCATCCGCTGGATTCAAATAAATCTCATTTTATATCCGAGCTAAAAATACCAATCGACTCGTGTTTTCATACTTTTATAAATTTCATTTTGTTCACTATATTTCGAAATGTTCGAATTGGAGTAACAAAGACCCTTTCAGTAGTTATTAAAAACATTTAGTCACAAAAAGGAATACCAATTTACATCATGTTCAGGATTTTTATTTGCTTTTCAATCATTGGAAAACGTCTGAATAAAGCGATCTTATTTTGTAGCGAGTAAAAAAGAAATCTAATTTGTTCATATCCAACGCGATACTAAATTAAAATTGAAATGAAACGCGATATGAACCTTGATACAACGGAAAAAGGATGAATATTGTGTGAATGTGATTTCCATTGAGGTTATCGATAATTTATTTTTTGGCTTCATCAATGATCGATTGAAATTTTCAATCATTATGACAGACTAGAGAATTTGAAATGATTTGGGTTGATGTGGTTGAAAAAATAGTATAGTTTGAACTAATGTATTAACACCGTAGAAACCCTATATTGTGTGGTATTTCCTTGTAGCTAATAATGCTTATTAAAATTAATTGCGTTGACACAAATTTGGAGCAAGGTCGCATCGAGTAATTTATCACTACACATCGGTGTAAAATAGATTCAATAATAATAGTGACAATTTACGTACATTGTGTGTGCTTACTAAAGTTGACTTACATGCTCATTTGCTTGTTCTATTATAAGTAGTGGTTAGAAAGGTACATTCAAGATAGACCTCGATATGTAAATCAAGACCTTTTGTTTGATACCACACTCGGTTACATTCATTTGAAAATCACCTATTTGTCCCCCCTCCCCCCCCGTCAAATTCAGGACTTTTTTCTTCATCAATTCTATTTGCCTATTCCCCATATATCAACCCACCGATAAATTCTGGTAGATTTCGATAATTTTGCTCATCATCGAACTCTGCCTTTTCTTTTATCTAACCAATTCGTCTACTTCGCACATACATACAAACATAAGCTCGCCGGGCTATTCGACTCAGACACCACTCGGTCAATTTGCTTGGCTCTGTCCAAAATTCACGAAGCTTAATATTAACAAAACATTTTTCTACCACAGTATAACATGTAATCCCACTTCTGATGCAGGCGTTAAGCACCCTTCATCACAGTCCATTTGTTCATCTGTTTGTTCAGCGTAAGCGGCTTACGGGTAAATAATGTGAGCATCTTTTGTTGTACAATATTTATGTTACACCCGACGCTTGAGATTGGGGACAGATATGAACATTAATATAGATAAAATGGTCTTACTCGAGTTTGCTACGTTTCTTTTCCCAAGTGGGCAAGGCACATACAGGACGTAAATATATAATGTGATAAAGATTTCGATCGAACTTGAAAAGTATTCAAAGTTATTTCAATTGTATGTTAAAGTTAGACTGCTTTCGTTGTCACAGTTTTAATTTTTTTATCAATTTTGAATATTATTTATTGTACAACAAATTATTATTTGGTTTTATATTTATTTGATCTTTTTAAAACTAGTAAGGTCTAGTACCGTATTAATATAATATAGTTTTGGATGACAAGACTGAAAGATTTTTATATGTTTGATAAAAAAAAGGAAAACCTCCCAAGACTGAAATATTAGGACATTTACGAAGACTTACGAGTTTAGAGTGGCAATTATTTTTACAAAAAATACAAGAGTTTTAAAACATTACTTTTACGAACAATTTGTTGCATCAATTAAAAAAAATAACTTATAATAAAATACTATAAAAATGACCCAAGAAAAAGATACGTAATCATTGATTAAAAATAATACGGTAAAGTTGGTAGTTAGGAAGTTCGGAACAAATGAGTCTTTTGCATACTTAATGAGGAGATTGGTCTTGCGGGAACTTGCGCTATTATGAGTGGGACTGTGCTTTATACCACTTGAAGAGTAGTTTCAAGTTAGGGGAAGGCTTGATATTGTTAATTTTTTATAAACAAATATTTTGCTGCCTTCAGCCTATTTTTTATATATGTATGTTAGTGTAAATGGTTTTCTGATGATATCTGGAGTATCGGTTAAACAAAAGAGCATCTTAAGTTCGAAGATGAGCCTTTTTGCTATTGCAGGCAAGCGGATCATATGGTTCCTCCGATGTTAAGTGACCGCAGTCCATGAACATTTTCAACATTAAGGTGTCGCAGATGACTTGCCGGCTTGAAGGAAGAACTGTTTATTTTCTTTCATAAACAAGTTAGGTAAATTCTTAAACAATAATTTTTCCTTCACACAAAATTGTAAAAGTACAGCTGATGAAAAATTTATTTCTAATGCATCCGATTCATGTTTTAAAGCATTGGAATCAAAATATTTCAACACGTAATAAACATGTACAGAAACCACAAGAGGTTAATATAAACATTTTGTCAGTGACGTATTAATGGCGACTAATGCACACACAGCGCTTCCGACACGGCTCCGACGCCGACACGGGAAATAGCTGTCACGCGTCCGGATCGTGTAAACAACTTTTATCTATGATATTCATATGAGCCAATAAAACTTTCTGTTTGACCTGCTAAGTGCAAAAGTTCTGACTCATAATTTCATGATATTATAATGAATGTGATATTTATGGATTTCATATCAGTGAATTTATAATTGGCATAATAACAACTGTATAAATTGACTATACGAAAGCCGTTAGTTTTGTGGTGTCACGTGAGGACACAATTTCTTAATCGCGATGTTGAAATGTTTTCGTAGCATAGTATATATACCATTTCCAAATATCAATCTTCGGGGGCTAACGGCCGGCCAGTCCTGCCGTTCAGACTGGTCAAGGTCCCTATTCGTCGGAGGTATAATAGTCATCCTCCATAGTTTAAACACGCTAATTTTCTTCTTCTTCTTCTTTTAAAATGGCTTCCCTCTGTATAAAGGATACTGCCAATGTCCAGTAGTGTACGGGAGAGTCGGCTTATAATTTGTAGCTTTTGATCGCGCTAATCTTTGCAACTAGCGGTCGAATTTTCTACATCTTTTCTGATCGTGGTTTTTAGGTTCATGCGGGTAGCCACGAGGCACAGCTAGTCATAACATAATTATTATAATATGTTGCATTCTAGTTTCTGCTTGTGACATTATATGTGATCTATATGTTAATATTGCCTGTGGACTATATAATAGTCAAATTACATCTCTACATAAATGTGAAAGCAACGGGAGTATATGTGAGTGAAACCACGGAGCATAGCTAGTATGGCAATAAAATATCCTATAGCTATGATACGGCTTATTAAGATCAACGAGATACGTAATTATGCAATTACGGGAATCGTGACAATCATACATGTAATATAATAGTCAATTGGCTTCGTAAACATACGTGTTTTATTCTTTTACTTTTATGTTTAATTAAATTTAAACGGTAACAGTAATTTTATAATATTAGTTTTATTTTCTGTACACACCTGTAATTGGTGTTTACACCATGGCTAACTAGCTATTCATGTAAAGATTTAATTACTCCAAGTTTTTTCTGTACGCTATTTGTATGAATATGGCTAGTAAATAAAAAATAATAAAAATCAATGTTAAAGTAGAAAGTAGTATTAATAAAGTCCAAATTCGACGGTTATTGAAAATTATATTTAAATAGACTTCTCTGAGAGACTGATATTGACAGATAAACGTAATGCCTATGTGTGAATATTGTTTACAGTGATTATAGTTTTTTTACACAATCATCGACGGACAGGACTGAATTCAGGTTCTCTTGTTTGTAAAATCAACGCGTTAACACTGAACCAAAGGGGCAGGAAAGGCACTCAGAAATTATAAAAATTATACCTAATATTGGAGACTAATAAATTATGTTGAAAACATCAATTTTTTTGAAATATATTTAATTCACATTAACATAAACTTAAACACATATATGTTTAAAAACACGCTATAATTACATTTTTAAGCATACCAGGTACAGAATCAAAACTTAAACT
>LQNK01001181.1:48346-61360 GCA_001586405.1 Phoebis sennae | reverse complement strand
TGGCATCTATAAAACATACATATTGCATACCAATTACTCTTTTTAAAAAATATTCAATGTACAGAAATGGTTTGGTTACTGCTTTATTATATGTATAGATTATTATTCAAAATTAGCGAAACACTGAATCGGGACGGTAAAGTATTAAAAATACACAGCATTAAAAAACGTACCTTTAACAAATCAGAACAGGATCTTAAACAATATACATAATGTTATTAAGCTCGGCACAAACAGAGCGTGCATTTAAATGCTAATTTGAAGCCAACAAAACGCCACTTTTTCTGTCCCGCCGCGCTTCGAATTATGTTCGCTCTTTAGTAAGCGCTGGAAAATGTGGGAGGTAAAAGTTCAGAACCTATATTTGGTCTACGTTAGTTGATTGTGGTTAGTGGCCAACCAGTAACAAAGTTGTTAATGCCCCAGAAAGAAATAGATTTGGTTTAAGAATTATTATTCATGAGGTTAGTTTTTAATGTGTCAAAGTCATTCGAGGTCGCCAAAAGTCTTTGAACGTCCTTAAAGATTGCTCTCCTAAATAGGTACACTAAATTTTCTACTTTCTTTTTAAAATATCGAAAACGTAACAGCTTTTAAGTATAAGAAGATTCCATCAAAAGTGCGATCGCAGCTTATGGTTTATGTAACTCGCAAGAGTTTAAATGTATATTACTTAACTATACACAATTATTACCCAAATACATTGAAATCTAATTTTCAATTTTACATTGGCCGATCCATTGATCGGCCAATGTAAAGTTATCACCGCCACCTCTAAATACCCATAACACCAAACGAAATGTAAGGACAGATATGACTTTATACAAAAAACGAATTGACATGCACCTGCGTTTGAAATTAAAAATATTACGCTGATCTTCTTTTAGGATTCATGTTTATCTCACTCAAAAACTACGAATATCCAGGCAGAGTTAGAGGGAATCACTTATATAAAACTAGCTTTCCGCCCGCGGCTTCGCACGCGTGGGCTACTAATTTCTGTATTTTTAGAGGAGCACAACAAAAGTTTAAAAAAATTACGATCGCAGGACCAGTGATATATGCGCATGTCTATAGTTTTTTTTAATAATTTTCTATGGAAATAGGTTTGACCAAAATCTCATAGAGCGCGCGCCTCAAAATACAGAAAATCGAAGCCCACGCGAGCGAAGCCGCGGGCAGAGAGTTAGTTATTTTTTGAAGGTTTTTGAGGATTCATTGAGTGTTTTACCGTTTTAATCTATACGTTAAGAGTATAAAAAGGTATGTCTGCAACTCAACCAGAATCTCACATTGTCACGTGGTATGACAATTTCACAACTTTAGAAGCGTATATCTCAAAAAATATTTATTTTAGCAGAAGACACATTTAGAAACCTCGATATCATTTTTAAAGACCTTTCCAATGAAACCTCACTCAATGATGTATTCGCGAATTTATTTTTTTACCCTCCGTTTACATGTATGGAGAGCCACCCCAAAAATATATTTTTTTAAAATAAAATATAGCCTATAAGTTGCACCTAATATTGGTCTATCAGCATGTGAAATTTTATAAAAATCTGCCCAGTGGTTAT
The DNA here is from genome assembly GCA_001586405.1 of Phoebis sennae. Classification (NCBI taxonomy): domain Eukaryota; kingdom Metazoa; phylum Arthropoda; class Insecta; order Lepidoptera; family Pieridae; genus Phoebis; species Phoebis sennae. The sequence goes on along the minus strand of LQNK01001181.1, from coordinate 59,783 downwards.
TACGTGATTGACGAACATACAAACAGATAAACAGATAAACAGACAAACAGACAAACAGAAAAAAATTTTTTAACCATGGTTTTGGCATCTATAAAACATACATATTGCATACCAGTTACTCTTTTTGAAAAATATTCAATGTACAGAAATGGTTCGGTTACTGTTTTATTATATGTATAGATTGTTTAACTAAACGTCACGATTCAATGTACCCAAGGGACAAAGACACGAAACCAAAACTTATTTTCACTTAAATTTGCATTTTGAATACAAAGCGCGTCATGTATATGGCTATCCCGATGCAAATCTATTGTAAAGCTCTTTAGAAACTATCGTCTATGAGCAGACGGTTTTTGAAGGGTGTTGGAGATATTCACTGGATTTGAAGAAAATACTTGTTTCATTCGAGGGATAACAGTTTCATATGCAGACGCATAATTCGGTTTGAATAAGAATTGATGAATTTTAAACTAAATGTGTTTGAAAAAGTTCTTGCTGAATGTAGAAATGGATAGAAAATTTTTTCAAACAGAATGACCGAGACCTAAAATGATTAAATTTTTCGAGTTATTGTTGTAATAAAAAAAATGCAGCGCGTTATTTATAAGGAACACAACAAAAAAAAGTGTCTTCGCCTTAATAGAGACAATAAGAAAAGTGTTAATGGACAAATTCTTAATTTATTTACAGTAGTTAATTAAAGTTAAATTCAAATTACTTGTAAATATCTTACACTAGACTAGTTTGTTATTGAAAGGAATACTTTTATTATCCTGAAGTTAAATAAAACCGTAAAAAAATATTTCTTAGTTTTAAATGTGCTTTCCAGAATTCCGGGATAGTTTAGTACAATTAGCTGTAAGGAAAAATAAAATTTAAATCATGACACATTTTAAATCTCAAAAAACTCCCTAAATAAAAGATTACCCCCAATATAGAAGACACCCAAAAATCATAAAAAAAACTCTATAGTGTTAGCACATTAAGAAAATATGTAAAACTAAATATTACTAGTAAATACAATTCTTCGCAACATTTCAATAAAAAACCTAACTTCGCTATTCGTCAAACATATTTTGTCCGTTTGTTCAGAGAGCAAACAGTCAGTAGGAAACAAAGTTGTACGCGGTCGGAATAGGCGTGAAGCGCTTTGATGTTGACGCGTGACATATGTGGAAATAATCATTTTCTTTGTGGTTAAATTTAACCGTGAGCTGAGAATAGTTCCCTCCGAACTAGAACTCATGACTTTACGCATTTGAGAGGAAACAAGATTTAAGCTATGAAATATTGATTTATCATAATATTGTTCTATAATATATCTTTCAAATATTTCGTGATAATGACCCGGCAAACTTCATACCTTCATTTTTGAACGTCTATTTGAAAGACATGAACTATGTGTACATAGATTAATAAAATTGTGTTACTAGTCTATTCACAATTTCTTCATATTTAGTCACCGTTTAAACCTTCCCTGGACTTCCACGAATATTTCAAGACTAAAATTAGTCGAATCGGTTCAGCCGTTCTCAAGTTTTAGCGAGACTTACGAACAGCAATTGATTTTTACGTATACAGATATAAAACACACATTAATTTGTCGTAAACTTACATGATAACAATCTTTTAAGTTTTATTGGACTTTTATTGGTTTAAAATGCTACCAAGAGTAGTAACAATAATGACGTTATTTTACACTTAAATAGACAAGATTTCATTCTAATTTGATGTAAGAGATAGCGTTGTGTAGTCTAAAATAAAATAAAAATAAACGACTGTTGAGAATCTAAATGCACTCCGTTTTATGATAAGAGTAGTATAAAGTTAAGCTAAGCAAAGTGAACACAGCTATAAAGTCGCTGAGCGTTACCGAGTGCATTGCACTTGTTTATATGTATGTTTATCTATACCACGTCACTTAAAGGTAAAAGTTTCGACTTTCAAAAAAAGGAGGATGTAATCATTTCGACGTTTTTTTGGTATGTTATCGCATAGCTCCGGCAGTTATGGACCGATTTGGAAAATTCGTTTTGCATTCAAAAGAGCAGTGTTTGTGTGGTCAGGGAACTTCTAAAAAATCAACAGAATGATTTCTGCGGTTAAGTTTTTATATATATATATATATATATACCCAATTAACTCTGACTCTGAGGCTGAATTGTGACTAGCTCTGATGTGGAGGGTCTCCAAAAATGGAAAAATACTAACTTTTTTCCAATAAATACAACCGACAGTTTTGTATGTATGTTTGTAATGTCGTTACACAAAAACTACTGAAATCATTTCAAAAATTCTTTCGAAAGCTCCGTTACAATAACGTGGAACAGTTAGTAATTTATAAAATAGTACTAATCCCAATTCAAAATAACACGAATAATTATTAATCAGTAGTAAATTTTACCCAACCCCTCGCTAAAGAAACTCAAAATTGAAATGCAAAAGACATTACACTTATTCGCCTAATTGATAAAGCGAGGGATAAAAACAGTAATCCAACTCCAATATAATCAACAAAACAAAACCATTTGTTGCCATCTTCAATTAATTCAATACAACACCTCTTTGACAGCCAAGTGATCTCCAAAACGGTGCACTTCTTGACGGGAACAGAGATTAATAGCGCCCTCCCTCCCCCCTCCACCTTCCCCTCCGTCCCCTCCCCTTCTCCCCGTGCATCAATCACTTAGCCCTTTGATGTATTATTTACTTTGGAAGTTTTTGTCTCGTGCGTTTGAAGGGCGCATTTTTCAAGGGCCGCAGATTTGGTGCTGATGTGTTTGAAGCGTGGAGTGTTTGGATTGTAATTTGGTTTGAACGGTTCAGTGCGTCTCGATATAAAGGGAAATATTCAGGAACTTGCAGACTTCCCCCTCTTGAAGATAAAAAAAAGATTTCATATTAATTATCAAACTGACACTAAATTGATAAAGGTAAATTTTTTTATGCAACTAGAGAACTGATTATGATAAAATTTCCAACACAGGTGAAGAACTATTAGAGTGATTATCCAAGTTTTATTACGGGCAGAAGTTGTTATAAAAATGTTATTGTTAATGGGTGAAAAAATATATATCATTAATGTATCTCACCTTAAATTTGACACCAATTTTTATAAAAAAATAATATTTTGTAAAAAAATACATAGTTTATTGTAGGTAGATTCACATAACAGACGAGGGTAGTTATAACAGCCCCGTTGAATCATCATTGGTGCTATAATATAAAGTGCATTCATTTCTTTGTTGCCAGCGGGGAGACCAATTTTCTGACAATGCTTCCAATATACTGCGAGAGCTGACACGCTTGTGTTCTTTCAGCTCTGTTTTGAGATAAGAATGACGCTAAAAACAGAAGATGCATTTTAAGTCTATTGTTTTTATCAGAATCAGTATACACTTTTTACTTATAAAATGTTAATCTTTCATCATCTAATATTCCATAATCTAATTCTATAGTATTTCATTCATTTCCACTTTTTGCTTAACCTGCATGATTTTTATCATCACCTGCTTATTTGTTATAGGAAGACGATGCAGTTATTTCATGCTCAAATGAACTCGAATAAGAGACATATATATTATAGAGAAAGCTCTGAACTTAGGGGCAGCCTGTAATCTTTTCATAGGCGCGCCTGGAGAGCCTCTCAATGAAATGTTCAGCGTCAAGGACATCAGTGATTCCATTCTCAGATAGAATAGTATCAGAGACCACCAGCTCCTGGAGTAGAGGCAGCATGTAATCGTTTTACAGGCGCGCCTGGAGAGCCTCTCAATAGAATTTTCTCGCCTCATTTTAGTCGCGAGTGCACACACTTGGCGAAATTACGTTTGCACTGTCTTATATAACTGTATTATGTGGAACTATTTGATTTTTTTCGAACTCGTTAATATAGTTGTTCGAAATTTAAAGATCTTTAAATTTCGAACAACTAAGTTAGAGCGCTCTGTAAAAATGTTTGAATTTTGTATTCTAAAAATTATCAATTTGCTTACGAAAATGATTGTTATTATTTAATTACACTTTTCCTTATCTGGATAGAAGAATAAACACTTTTTATAAAAAAATTAATATATAGCATACTGAATGTGCCTAGCGGCTTTAACCGCGTATACCTCCCGTGAGATTTCTGATATGCAAGTTATCTTATGTCCTTTCTCGGATTTCAAACAATTTCTGTACAAAATTTCATCCAAATCGCTTTAGTGGTTTAGGCGTTTATGATATTAGTAAGAAAGTAAAGATAAATGTAGTAAGTATTAATTAATATAAATGTGTATTTACATTAAAATTTTTGGCAGTCCAACTATCAAACTATTCGTAAAATACGAACGAAATCCCGCCATTCCGTTGAATTATAAATGCATTAAAGTGGCAACTACTTGTTCTAGTAATCGAACTCGCAATGAACTACGAATTCTCGACAACCGCTCGACATAACTAACTTCCAACTTTCTGCTCATAATTCACATTCAACACTTGTTACTACTTTATTGTGCTTAACATGTGTTTCGGTGGTATGTATATGTAGACAATTTATATTTGTATTGTTACCTCTTGATGCATCTTGATTGATTTACATAAAAACACTTTACTAGTTCCACAGTTGTATATATTCTACATTATATTATCAATTATTTATTCAATATACATATTTCGGTTATTTTACCGTCTTTATTTCTTTTCCTTTTTTAGTATGTTCCTGTTACCTTAACGGCAACATACTTCTGATTTTACAGGCTTTCATGGAGAAGGGGGGAGCGTTAATTCACACTCTCTCAATTCAAAAACTCCCAGCTCTTGACTTGGTTGTATTTAACAGAACAAAATGATTTGTTTAATAAATATAATCATCCTGAATAATGTAGGTTAGTGGTGAAAGAATTTTTAAAATCAGTCCAGTGCTGTCTTCACTAATATTACAAACAAACTCTTTATAATATAAGTGAAGATAATTGTAACAAATTTCCAAATCCTGCAAACTGATAAAACCCCGAATAAAGTAAATTACATACAGTACCCAGTAAATAGGTAACATTTATAATGATTAGTAATATCATAGTTTTCATTTCGCCTACCGCACGGTTCCGCTCTATATCGAAATTATTCGGTTAATTATGAAGCATTGCAAAATTAATTAATGTTTTCATTATTTGCGACCCCGATTCTAAGGGGGTCCGACCCCACTAACCCCTTGATCGATGATAAGATGGTGAATGCCCTTGATATTGTTAAATTCTCCCCTTTTCAAGATTAGGTCTTATTGATTGAAGTAGTATGGCCACATGATTTTACGATCCAAATGGCGCAGTGGGTGCAGCAAAGGTCAATTGCGCCAGAGGGCGTGGATTCGAATAGAAAATTGTTGATCATTTATTAAATTATTTATGAATATCCAATGATGTGCGACTTGGTATTATTTTCTCGTCTGTTTTCAACAGATTTTCGTTAACAATAATAGTAACTCTTTGTATAAAGTTATGATATAAGTTGCCTATATGTTAGAATAGAATACATACTTAGTTTATTTTATTTGCTACATTATGGTTTGCAAATATATCTGTCATATTTAAATGTGTATGACAACTAAAACTCTTTCTTTTTGTTTATGTTTTTCTGTTCGTCAAAAATAATTCTATTCCATGCTGTATTATAAGTCTTAATAAATAAATTTCATTTCAGTAGATCGTATGCAGGGGTTACTGTTAATATCTATCGCAATACTTACCACACGTTCCAATAACAACGCATATGAAATTCCAACAAAGCGATTCACACCAAATAACAAATTAATTCCAAAACGCTAATCACGTTTGTATGCGTTTGTACCACTATCATCAGACCACGTTTGTACCGATCGCCGATAATCTATCGGTTCGTTTGTACCGATCGCCGATAATCTATCGGTTCGTTTGTACCGATGGCCGATAATCGACATTACATCGGTTTGCTTTGCGACACTCAAATCGAGCGCCGCGAGCGGTATGATTGTTTTTGATTTGCCCAGTTACAATCAGCGTGATGGCTTCTGAAATTGTGAATTCTAGGAATCGTAAACCACATTTAACAGTCAATAAGTTGGTAGTCAAATAATGAAAATAGCTTTTACGTTGGTTTGGTCTCCCATGTGCAAATTAATTTAGAATACGCCGTGTATCTATGTGACATTCGCAAGCTATCGCATTATATACTAACTCAGTTGCAAAAATGTCAGTTCTAATTTTTAGAATAAATAGGTTAATAGTTTAGTGTCATAATTTTATTAGTAGTTTCTGAAATAAATGCTTTTTCTTACTTTCTTTCTTTCTTTCTAGATAAAAGTAAAATGTATTAGACGTGTCGTTTGAATACATTTCTTTATAAACAGGTACAAAATATGTATGAAGTAAGACTGAAGATAAAGCAAAGTTCTTTACAAGCGTTATTTTTCTTTTATTTACAAAAATCCTTCCTTCGCGAGTGCGTACGTGATAAAATCTAAATTTCATGTTTAACTTCAGTCTAGATTTCCCAATGATTACTCCGTCATTCCTTCACGATTTATTGTATTTTACTCCAGTCAATTTAGCATAAAGAAGGAGTTAATCTCGGAATTAAAGGTAATAAACTAAATATTTGTATATTTTAGTCCTTTATTTTGGCGTTCTAAAAGCTGTCTCAAAAGTCTCATTTAATGTTGTGTTTGCATCGGAAGTTAAATGAGGTCAAAAGTCATGAATAATAGTTTTTCGCGATTATCTCAGTTTCTATTGCTCCAATGATGTTAACATCTTTTATAAAAATTGTAGAGCTATATGTATAATTGTAGAATTGTATAAGAATGTTTAGCTTATTACCTCTCATTCCGAGGTTAATCGCTAAATTGACTGAACAATTTTACAAATAAATAAGGTATAAGAATCAAGTGTGGAGCGAACTTTCGTTAAAATTGAATCTCCATTTAAAATTCTGTTTGTAAATAGCGATTGGCAAAAGTAATGCGGCGGAGACAGTTCTGTATCTGAGGCGCCATAAATTCCGGTACAATCGGGTTACGGCCCCGAGCCACGAAGCCGTCGGTGTTCACGTGGAAATGTTTAAATAAGATGATGTAGAAGGACTTGATGATGCAGCTGTGGTTGATAACGAGACAGTTCTGTATCGGAGGCGCCATAAATTCCGGTACAATCGGGTTACTGCCCCGAGCCACGAAGCCGTTGGTGTTCACGTGGAAATGTTTCAATAAGATGATGTAGAAGGACTTGATGATGCAGCTGTGGTTGATAACGAGACAGTTCTGTATCGGAGGCGCCATAAATTCCGGTACAATCGGGTTACGGCGCCGAGCCACGAAGCCTTTGGTGCTCACGTGGAAATGTTTCAATAAGATGATGTAGAAAGATTTGATGATGCAGCTGTGGTTGATAACAAGACAGTTCTGTATCGGAGGCGCCATAAATTCCGGTACAATCGGGTTACTGCCCCGAGCCACGAAGCCGTTGGTGTTCACGTGGAAATGTTTCAATAAGAGGATGTAGAAAGACTTGATGATGCAGTTGTGGATGATTACGATGACGGCAAGTACCCGCAGGTAAGTAAAATCCAGTGGGTTCCTTTGTGTTGACTGTTTACTGGAATTTATGTTCATGGCGTCGGACACGTAGAAGTACATAAAAACCTGTATTATATCGTTTAAAAGATATAATAATAGCTTGTAAATTACTTTATAATTTGACCGGTCTCTTAGCTAGAACATTTTTGCATACGATTGGCCGATGGACACGCAGTTTTTATAATTAGATTTATTTTTAGAATGCTAAAATAAATATAAATTGTTGATATCGCAAGAAAAATGGATAACTGTCAAGTTAGTTTAAAAAAGTATCCTATTTGAATACAGCATACTGATCTTTACCAAAAACAATCAACGAATCGAAATTAAATGTTCAATGAAAGATGCGGTAATGCATATCTAAGAACAACATTTACCTCCATCAGCATAAAAACTTAACTACGCATCAAAAGTAAAACTAACAAAAAAAGAACATCCAGAATTCGTAGCTCTCACCGAGTGCCCCGGCCCGATAAACTTATGTGTCCCCCGGGAGGAACTTTTATTTATCTTAATTCCCATTACATATTTAAAGACGTCCCTCACGAGGACTCCATTGTGAGTGAAACAGGATTGCATTGCGACCTGAATAATTTATTATTTTTGAATTATGGCAAGACTTTTTGTTTATCTAATTTAACATTTATGCTCACTCGAAGATTAGCTTTGCGTGTTTTGATTTAATGCAGGGTCTCGAATGTTTATTATTTGCAGTATTAAGCGGGATTTCCTGATAATATTATACATGAAAGTTGTTTGTGTGTCAATGTAGCTGCAACTTATGAACACATTTTGATAAACTTTTTTACACATATAGTTTACTAAACTATATCCCGCTATTTCACCCGCGTAACTTCTGATGCCGTGGCAACTCTGGGATTAGCCTATATGTTAATCTGAACCCTTACCTATATGTTTACCAAGTTTTATCATAATCGGTTCACTAGTTTATACATACATAGTTACAAAATTTTCGCATTTAAAATATAAGTAGGATTAAAAGGCTTAGCTGATTTAGGTATTATAATAAATTTGATTGATCTATTAGACCCAATTTAGTCGCGAGCTATCTGGCAGGCATAAACTAGTATGTAAATAATACCTCTTCTGCATCTCTTATTTTAAAGTTTGGTGGCGATGCGTTAATGGTACAAGTACAACAAAATGTTTCAAGCTATGGGCCATAAAAAAAAAACAATCATCATACTCTAAAGAAAATTATACTAAATTTTGGACGTAAATAAATTTTGAAAAGCATTTGTAGCTGTGTGTAATTTTGACATGTCTTCTACGTACTTTATTTGTATTTATAATTATTTTGACACAAAATGAGACTCGAAAATATCTTCAAGTGTTTGGATATAAAATCGTGCGGGGAATGTCTCGTCAAATATTTATTGTGTACATGATGGAAGCTATTGATGATAAATTATGAATTATAATATACATTTTAACGGAAAGGTTGAAAATAAGTATCAAATTAGTCTGAACTTGTTGTCGTCCCTACTACAGGATTTATATTTTTGGCAGTTTTTTTTACCTACTCATAGATAATTTTATTTACATTAAGAATCGTCTAGTTATGTTGCATTTAGAATATTTCTTCATCATCATCATCACCCTGCCCTTATCCCATTATTCGGGGTCGGCGCAATGGGTTTTTTCCTTCCACTGTTCTCTCTTCTTAGTCATTTCCGCATTCACACCTCTTTCATTCATATCTTCTTTTATACAATCCATCCATCTTTTATTTGGCCTACCTCTTCCTGTCCAACCATCAACCTTCATATTTATCACCCTCTTCCCAACATAATTATCTTCCCGCCGCATCACATGTCCAAACCAAGCTAGTCTGTCACTTCTTACCTTACATTAATCTTTAATTGGGTGACTACAAAAGAACCTTAAATTTCCGCCGGCTCTTGTTTAAATCTTGCAGAAAATCCCATAAAACATGAAGTTTGAGATAATATTCGAGTACTGATACATGTTAAACCTCCTGCTGAATAATGAAGTCGCTAATCTTCGTTTGATGCGGCGCGAGCGATGTGCATTATCCCAACTTTCATCTGAGTGCTTCTCAAGAGATTATTGAAGACTTGCAACATGATAATTTATAGTTTAGTGGTTGACGCGTAAGTGTTTCCACTGAAGAAGAGGTTCCCAATCTTATCCTTTTTTAGTTATATGTGTGATGTATGCATAATCTGTATACTAATAATATTAAGTAGAGGGTACATATAAATCTTTATGTTCTGTACTTGCTTCCTTTTGGTTCTCTCTGTTAGAAATATAACGTGGCGCCGAACACTCGTTTCATTGAGTTCTCCCTAAATAATAATATAATATAATATTCCTGGACATTTAACACAACGCTATGTAGTCCCAAACCTAGCAAAGCTTGTACTATGGAAACTAGATAACTGATAGACATACTTAAACATACTATTTTTGTAAATACATACATACTATAGATAACTGAACACCCAGACAGTAGAAAATTGTAATGTTCATCACATCATAATTTTCTGCTAGTGGGGATCGAACCCACACCCTCCGACGCAATAGAACTTTGCTGGACCACTGCGCCAATCGGGTCGTAAATATCACAATATGTTAAGACGTGCAGGGTTTTAGTTCCAAATAGGAGTAAGGGGAAATAATAAAGGGGGGAGAGCCCAATGTAATCCTCGCGATGCCCCTCTATACTTCCTGCGACTCACAGTTTGGGAACCCCTGGTCTAAAGGATTCACACCTGGATTGCGACGTATGAAAACACATTCACAAAAAAATCATGGATCAATAAAGGATCCCGAGTATATGTTGAAAATTATTTTGACACGAAAATTTTTATTAACAATACGCAACGAATACGTACATCAATCCATTGTTAACACATATAAATGATTGTTATGCAAATAAATGTATTTCACGTACCTAATTTAAGTCTACGTAAATTATAGCCCTCGATAGTCTAGACAAGTGTGTGCGATTAACACAATAAAGAGAAACAATAAGCTGCAACAAAGGGCCGGGGATATGGAAACAATATACCTATTGAACGAGCGAAGCGAGGTCTCAGAGATGGTCCGACGAGTGTATGTTTGCAAGTATTAATGTTTGTCCAACGTTATCTGCAGTATCGTTAAACCGAACTTGATAAAATTGTGGGCTAAAGGCAAAAGAAATTTTGAGTTCGAAGATGAGCTAAATCGATAATACAAGATTTCACCATTTTCTCTACCTCCTCTTTATTCAGAATTCGTTGTAGCATAGATTTAAGCATATATTTATCATTTATTTCTTTTTAATTCGGTTTTGAGCACATTCACAACTGCTCTGAAATCAGTGTAATGTCAATAACTCTGAATGTGCGATATCACACACACACAAAAAGTCTTTGTATAAATGTATTTGTAACATCCGTATGTGTGTGTGACACATTAATATATTTTCTTTCTTTTTTCAATTTTCTCCAAACCTACCACATTAGGGTTTCCCACCGTAGCTATAGCCACGTAAATAATATCGGTTGCTAGTCTAGCACAAGTGTATGTGATTAACACAATAAAGAGAAACAATAAACCGTAACAAAGGGAAGGGACGATATGGGAGCAATTTATAGGGATAATACGAGAATTCGCGTGAGCTCGCTATTTCTATACTATCCCATTATTTTTATTATTAACGGTCATTATCGAGATGACTTGGTATTTATACGATAGCTTTACCGTCCTACATTTAATACTACCAGAGAAACACTTTCCTATCTAGGGCATAGACATTGTCATTAAAATACAATATGAATTGTTGAAACTCAGGTTTTACATCGAATAATATAAAGA
>LQNK01001181.1:36381-47943 GCA_001586405.1 Phoebis sennae | reverse complement strand
AAATGACTAACTCTCCGCCCGCGGCTTGCCTCGCGTGGGCTACAATTTTATGTTTTTGAAGAGGCGCGCGCACTGTGAGATTTTGGTCAAACCTATTTCCATAGAAAATAAAAAAAAAAACTAGGTGATAAATAGACTTGCACATATATCAGGGGTCCTGTGGCTGTCATTTTTTAATCTTTTGTTGTGCGCCTCTAAAAAATACAGAAATTAGTAGCCCACGCGTGCGAAGCCGCGGGCGGAAAGCTAGTCTTATATAAAAAATTACAGCTGTAGATTTGTCATAAAATAAATAAATGAATATAAAAATAAAAATAATTTCATATTTTCCATTTTTCTGTATATTCGATATATTTTCATTTTATCTTTTAAGAGAAGGAAAACAAATGTTTTTATTACTAATTCAAATATTATTGTCATTTATTTCCAAACGTCCACACCTCAAAATTATATTTTTACCCAAACCCCATTTAAATAATTATAAAATCCGACCTACAAATTCATTAGCAAGATTCCAGAAAGACTAGAACTAACAATAGAATGTAAATCGAAAGAAAATTATAAGCAAGTGCACAAAGGTTTCTTTGTAAGCCAAAGAACTGTGCTAACGGCGTGATTAAGCGCCAGGAGTAAAAAGACAAGCCTTATCTTGAGGTATTCTACGAGCAATTGACCAATACCACTGCTTCGCTTCAATAATAAATGTTGCAAGGAAGGCTTCAGATAACACAATTAATATAGAACACTAACTGATTCGCGCGGCTTCGCTCCCATAGCATAATGTTTATATAATAATAATAATAGCTGACCGAGACTAGCCTAGACTAGACTAGCAATGTTTATATAGCCTATAAATATAGCCTATGTTACTCGTGGACAATGTAGCTTTCGAAGGGTGAAGACTATTCATTACAAACAAACAAAGTTTTCCCTTTATAATATGATAATATTAATGTTGATAACAATGTAAAGAATAAAGATTTTTTTACACATTATAATTCGTTAAAACAATTAACAAATAAGAATTTTTGAAAACAATAGGTATGTTAATCATTTTCAGTTTTAAAAATCTATATCATCAAATGATTAAAATGATGGAAAATATTCTACTTCTCTTCATAATTAAATGAAATATAAAGTCTCGTTTTTTTAATAATTGTCATTTTCGCCTCCAAACTTTTCCATTTGATTATATCTTATTCATGTTCATAGGTCAATATGCAAAAAACCTTCAATAATAAAAGGTGTATTAATTAAATATATTAAATTTTAACACTTGCATTAAATTCGAATTACCTACAATTATGTGTCACTTAAAACGTATTTAAATGTTTTAGACCACAAAAGTGTAAAATCATTGAGTTGTTATCTACAGAGGAGTTAATGGAAGGCGACGATCAATTCAGGCCATTTACGGCAATAAAGACGTTAAGGTGAGGTTCCAAGCTTAGCGTACGAAAACTACCTAGAATTCTGGTTTTATAACCGTTTTATGGTTTCTAAACTTTTTGTTCTGGAATTGAATAAATTACTATATCGACAGTGGATATGGCAATGGTTTATGGCGCTGATAGGTGCTGGTTCGAATAACAGGTATAGAAAATTACGGTGTAATGAACATTTTAATTCTATACCGTCTGGGTGTTTATGTATCCATAGTATATATTAACAGAAAAAGTATGTATTAGTATGTATATCTGTTATCTCGCTTTCATAGTACAAGCTTCGCTTAGTTGTGAACTAGATAGTATTGTTAAATGACTTAGAATAATTATTTATTTAAATAAATTTTGCGTACGAAAATTACATTTATAATGTTATCGATGCAATTTACTAGCGTTTATAGCTTTTTTTAAACTTTATTTAATAAAATATACAGAATTTGTTGAAACTCTTCGTTTCAACAAATTCTTTCCAGAGAATTAACACACTCAAAGGGAATTCATAGAAATCTGACATCGAATAGAGCATTTAAAAGTACGTTATGACATGAGACAAGTGTAGGTCACTCTATATTATAGTCTCAGAGCTATCTATATATAAACCTATCCTTTTGACTAACTTTACGTTCTCTATCAGAGTTATCTAAGTGTGTAATGAACCATTTTTTGCGTTGAACAGAAGTCTGAGTCCCTTTAAATCACATAGCACACTTTGTTTCCTTTAATTTACCATAAAACACATTTTCATTTAGCCTCAGTAACAAAGCAGTTTAAATAAATTAAATTAAATATTTTTCTTTAACAACGAATGCAAAACTTAATAACCGCATTTAGCATACTTGATTGCGTCACAAACGAGATAAACTTAATATAATAATGCCACGGAAAGTTATGAAATTAATATTTCAGGGCAACATGCGACAGTAATTAGTGGATCTTTATGACAGAGGTCGTATTTTGAAGAGGAACTCAAAATATCCAGGATTGCGTTAGCATTAATTGGGCTAAGCTTGTTATTGGCAAGCTGTCCCTTCCAGAAAAAATAGATTTTTGAGTTTTGAAGAAGAAAGGATTTAAAAAATCTAGTTTAAGTTCAGTGCATTTTGAGTAAGGAAATACACTTAAAACACAAAATATTGTTATATGTAATCTTTTCCTTTTGTATAAGTTATTTATACATACATGCATTAATCTTGTAAAACTGGTAGCCCTCATGGAGGAACTGGAGTGGTTCGATAAGCGCCCTCTTACAGAAAGTAACCACTTGACGAGTTACAAAAAATTATATACAATTATTATTTTTAAATAAATCAGGATATATTTTCGCAGTAAGGATCTATGAAGTCAGGGAAGTTTTATATGATATGGTTGTAATTATGCATTAATTATAAAGATGACAATAAACACTTTGTACCAACAAAATACATAAATGCAGTAGACCTACAACGAATACACAACAAACAGGAAAAAAAGGAAATTCATAAATATTTGAGCCATGATGCACACACTAGACTCAACTATAAACAAAGTTTTCCTCTCTATAATATTAGAGTAGAAAAACCGATTATATTGAATGCAAAAAACCGCGTAAGTTAAAATTATGTCATAGCAAAAGTCACCGTCTTATCTCATAGCGCGGTCAAGGGATTCCAGCTAATTATTATCAATTCGAGCCCGAAGCCCCGTAATGAATTTATAGCTGTTTACAAATACGCACCGGATAGCCCTAATTTATCGCGCTTATTTGCCCGGCATAATATTTGCTGAGTTATGGTTATAAATGTTTGCAAATAAAATTTTATTGAATAGCTTTGAGTGTTGATGTTTTTGTTAGGGGAGTTAGGAATCACTGTAGATATATTATATTAGGGCTATTGATATTCAAATGACTTAATAATCAGGATCTAGCATGTATAATTAGCTAGTAAACAAAACACAACATACAGCCTACTCGGAAAGCTGTCCGTCACGTCACTAGAATGTCAAAAGATACATGTAGACCTAGACGCTGGTACAAAATAGTTGCCTTTACTTGAATTGGGAGGTGCTTACCAAGAAGAGATCCGAGTGTAGGAGAAAAAGAGATGCCTTTGCCCAGCATTTGAACAGTAATGGCTTAAAATAAAATAAATAATTTATTAATATAGAGCGAATTAATAAATACCCCTAGTGTCCAAAGCTTTACTAGCGGTAGTTTCGGGGTCTATAGATCATAAAATAGATCATAGCTGATATCCTGTATATTAAATTTCATAAAAATCCGTCTCGTCGTTGCGGCGTGAACATATCCAAATTATATAATATCAGTAGGATTGTATTTACTCTATTTAATATACATACATTTCTATCAAGAAGTGACGATACATAACTTATAAGTATGATATTATTTCTAAGAGCTTTCAGCACTGCACATACGTTGTTTCATTATAAAAATATAAAGTTGAAAACTCAATATTTTGGTAATGTACATACATCACAGATTTAATATCAGCCTCGTGTTCGCTTCGTCGTTAGGAGCACCCGGCCCGGCTCGGAGCGAGATAATGATCTCTCCGAGTTTAGACATTGATGATTAGAGTTTTAACTATTAAAAAATCAGGTCACACGTCCTGTTATACATAGCTCTCATGATTGATTTTGGCTATGGTTGTTAATCTCAACAGTGACTAGTCAGATTTATACGACTTGGGCACCTTCAAGAAACGAGCATACCTTTAAGGCATCGCAACGACGAGTCCTCGGAACTTGTAGACGTTTATGGGCGGCGTTGATAACTTAACACCAGATAACAGCCAGCTCGTCTGCCCCCCTTATACCATAAAAAGTGCACAAGTGTACGCAAGAACACTGGTGCACCTTCTATTCTTTTACTGTCATAATCCGATGGTACAGACGATCGATACGATAGGAAAGAGATCATGAAGAGATGTGGCGTTACGTACTCTCCGAGGTACGGGAGTGTACTATCAACTGTTACTGAGTTTTTTGTCATATAAATTCCAACAACATATTTTTTGGGCTGATCCCCGATTCAAACACGAGACCCCATGATATGCAATCAAAGATGTAACCACTAGAACAATAAAGCATCCCTATTAGAGTTTGAGTCACTGATCCATTTTAATTTCAGGAAGCAAGTAGGTGTTCACATGATCACATTGTTGGTCTTTTGTTCCTTGCCAGAATGTTACTTTTTAACGTCCTCACTGGGTACTGAAGGCAGGACCTCTCGGTTATAACACCAACGCACATAAAACTTCCCATTTTAGTAACACGTATTAAAACCACGCCTAGAAAACCATCAGACTAAAAATACACGATGTTCAAAAATATTCGGTTGTATTTTTTATGCTTGTTAATTCGGTACTCCGTTTGTTTACGGATTTGGAAAGTTCTTTTTGCATAAGAGAATTTAATTTCTATTTGAAATAATAGCTCCTTATTTTTCGAGTGTATCTGAAGTAGGTTTTATATCAATGAGCTCACTTGTTTAGGAGTCATCTTTGTATTCTTATATCTTACAAGCAAAACTTT
The DNA here is from genome assembly GCA_001586405.1 of Phoebis sennae. Classification (NCBI taxonomy): domain Eukaryota; kingdom Metazoa; phylum Arthropoda; class Insecta; order Lepidoptera; family Pieridae; genus Phoebis; species Phoebis sennae. The sequence continues at coordinate 42,967 of LQNK01001181.1, read as the reverse complement.
AATTTCTTAGAAGGAAAGGGGTTATGAAGATTTTTAGTAACATAAAAAGAAAAAACAATCAACATATATAAATATGATTAAAATAAAAAATAATAGTAATGTGATGAAGAACAGAGTAGACAATTTAATTTATCTATCGCGTTATATATAGATATAGGGAAACGATCTATTCCAATTTCTATCAAAGTAAGAGGTAAAAATACTTAAAGAATTGTTGGATTAAAAGTCGCCAAAAACCTGAAATGCGATTAACTAACGGATTTTCACACGATGACGCTGTATGATCTTAGTCCAAAATCCCAAAGCAAAAAATTCCGAGCTATTTTCATTAAGCAACTCACGATACAGGGTGCTCTTTACGCGAACTCGACCCAAACTTCGCTTTATCAATATCATCTATACAATCTGGGCTATTCACAAAAAAAGGTTGTGGAATGAGAAAGGGAATTTCGCAACCTTTCTTTTGTTGGTTTATCTTGTACCTTTAAAGAACCGACCACCCACCGAGACATGAATTCAAATTGGCTTTTCCGAGTTGAATCCTGCATACTTCTCCTTTTCGACTTAACGTAAAAATCTTTCGTCAAATAACGCAGCAATGTAATGTTTCAAATGTTACTAGTGATTGATCGGGTGTTTGGTTTACTGTGATCTGTTGTTGTAAATAGCGATAAAGGTTGTATTTTCCATTAAGAGGGACAGTATGGTTAAGTGGTCTTCGAACTGTATTAATCGTAAAGGTATTTGTTAGTATTGCGTAGGATTTCTGTAAGATTAAAAAGGGGTACAAATAAAATATGACTATAACAATACAGTGTATTTAGATTATAAGTTTTATTTTGTTAATAATCAATAGTTTTCGACGCCTTTTCAAGTGTATGCCAATCTACGATAATATTATAAATAGGAAAACTTTGTTTGTTTGGTTGTAATGAATAGGCTCAAAAGCTATTGAGTCGATTTTAAAAATTCTTTCACCATTCGAGAGCTACATTATCCATGAGTAACATATAATGCTATATATATATAACAATATGTTACGGGAAAAGTCGCGTGGAGTAGCCAGTAATATTATAAATGTGAAATTTCGGATGTTTGGACACTCGTGTGTCAATCACGCCACAACCACCGAACGAATTATGATGACAAAAACTATGGCAAAAACTAGTACGTAATTAATTATAACTCTTCAAATTAATGAGTAAGATAAATTAAAAAAAATCATAAAAACTTTTCAGGCGTTAAGCAAGAAATAGGTGAAACGGTCACTTAAGTTTTATTTGCGTTTAAATAAATAGTTTTAATGTTTTTAATGTTGTGAGATGTTGAACACGAGGCCCTCAGCGGTGAGGAGGTCGCGAGCCTCTAGTGCCGCTTTATGCAGTTTGTGAGTTTTATAAAAACACTTCCATTATAAAAGTGTAAAATCCCCGGGAAATACATCCTGTATACGTTGGATGTTTTGAATAGTTTCTTGTTAGGTGTTGGTGGATGATGACGTCATTGCTAGTGAAGAGTAGTGGAAATGAAGTTTGTTCGTGGCAAAAGTGTCGGATTCAAGTCTCAAGGCTGGGAAAATATTACGTGATGGACAGTTTTTATTTGAATCAAAATATTTTTTAAAGGATTTTAATCGGATTTTAAATATATTATTTTACATTATTATTTAAAATCGAGTTAAATAATAACATCGGGGTAAATAATAATGGAAAATAAATTATTAAGCCGCATTTAAAATCCTTTCAAGTTATTTATTTTATTCAATATGGAAAGTCATTGCGTCAAAACAAATATAAGAATTACTATTTTTTATTTACTTGTATCTGTAAAATATTTACGATTTTCAAGAAAATGCTTAGAGCAATCTCGCGACAAGTGAATTTAATTCAAAGTTTATTTTCTTCTTTTCAGGGCATTTCAATGGAAGCATAGTTTTAAAAAGTTTTTTCCATTAAATTTTTTAATAACATTTTTTCATAATTACTTACAAATAAAAAAATCCAAAATCACAGAAATGCTCATAAAACACCTTAAAGTAAAATAAACGTCTTGGTTTCAATGTTCCTGATAAGGTTGTGTGCTCACCCGACCGACGTCAGCGTGATTGATTGATGGCGTAATGTGTCCGCGCCTTTACGATATTGTAAGCGACCCACGTGACCGATGGCCAGGGGGATTACCATTACGTCTATTCTTGAACACAGTGTGATTTTAACGAAGTAATCACAAAAAGTTACCAAAGACACAGAGGTAAACAACGAGAAATGAAGTAGGATAGAAAGAAACCTCAAATATCGCCATCCCAACATTTTTTGAAGAAGTCTTATAAAAGTTAAATTCAAGTATTTCTTACTTTCCTTTTATGCAACATCAAAACTTTCTTCTTCAGATTTCAGACTATATTTTCCGCAAAGACACTATCAATTCACTACAATGTCTCTTGTACGATGAATTAACTCATTAAAACACTCTCACCAAAGCTCAAAGCCTAACCGAATAAAACCCAAATAATTCGTACAGCACCCGTAACTCACAGAAAGAAATAAATCAGTCACATTCTCTCTTAATAGCCGGAGTCCACGCATTATTTCATCTCACAAAGCGGACTTTAAAATATACTTGGTCACAGCTGTTTCTGAAATATCACTCAACTTTACAACTTTTTTCTTTTCAATTCGACCTCTTTGACTGTTATACGTTTTAAACGTTGAAATTCGCCATTTTTGATTGAAACGCGGACGTTTCGTGGTTAGGTTTTTTTTCGGCCTTTTGAAGCCTGCAGTTCAGCTTTCAAAGAATTTACAGCGGTTTTAAAGGTTTAATTGTGTTGGGGTTTTCCGAATTTGTAGGCCATTTTATGGTTGTGGATTTTCATAGGAGGTTAATCATTTTCGTCATTTTATATGCGGCAATGATACCCAGAACTAATCCTTCTCTAACAAAGGAAATGGCATATCAACGAGATAATATTTCAGAGTAGTTTAATAAATCGATTTATTGGGTATTGTAGTCATTGAAATTACAGTGATTGTATTTTTTTAATGATTCAATAATTTGGGAATTAAAAATATATTGGATAAGCTACAACTTTTATGCCCTTAAAATATTTTGTCATCTTTTTTAGCGATAGCATATGTATAAAAGTATGAGGTAAATTCATATATTTTTCTCAAACAACTTAGTTTTAAGAATCGCGCAAAGTCGTAGGTCATTCCCGCCTGTCCCTAAGGCACACTTAGTGGGGTGACGCTCGGGATAATTGTCCATTTTATCCCACTCACTAACGCGGGACACTTAGGCCTAAGTAAGTCATTACTGCCCAGAACATTCCGTTCTAGATAATCACGAACATACACTACACTTTATATTGATTTAACGATAAGTGAGCCATCGTATAATATAATTAGTTGTATTAAGATGGTTTATACTCACTGTGTTTTAACTTAGTGTAGACCGATAGTTTTGAGCGAAAAGAGACGTGACCGCTAAAACGACTCACTTCCCATGATGAAGGACACAGAATCGGTCCGCAACTGTCGGTCTACACCGAGTTAAATAACAGTAACTATAAGCCGTCTTAATACAACTAAATGCACCTCACTTTGTAGGTCTTACCCTCGCGTCCCCAAAGTGCAGTAAGTCGAGTGACGTTCAGGATAATTGGCAACTTTGTGAAAGTATGTGAAACATTATTGTTCACAACATTTAATGCTTGATAAACATTATGGTTACTGTGTAATTTGTCACAATTCCGTGTAATTGTGGTATCAAGGGGCAGCTAGCAGAGTAACACTTGAAGTAACTGTCGATTTTATCCCACTAACTAAGAACTCTTATCTATATTTGCTTGATGCCCTGGGCTGCTATACAAGTTATACACATAGCCTAAGATTATATAGTAAATGTTGTGTATACCTTAATTGTCACGCATATTAGATAAGTGATTTTATAATTGTATTTGGTTAAGGTTTAATATGTCTGATGTGGTGCACCTTTGGAATAAATAAATAAATAAATATACACGTTTAAACTCTAGTGGCTCACTCAGAGCGATACGTTAGCTCCTCTCGTTGTTATGAATAAATAAAGACCTTACATTTGATACAACACTAGAATAGTCTAGGGTTCATTGATAATTGTTTGATAAATATAGATTTATATGAACATCGCTTAATTCACCCATAATTTTTACTCCCAGACCCATTTCGCGTTTTTTCTATTCAAGATTTTTCTTTATCTATTCGATCCTCCCTATCTTCGTAACTTCCCAACCAATTTTGCTCATCTTCAAACTTGACATTTTTACGAAATTTTATCTACTCTTATTATCATCAACTATAGTTTTTATTGAACCTTCTAATATTCGTAGATCTTCATCATCTTCTAATATTCTAGATTCGTAGATCCTTGCGTCCTCATGGCTCACTTAACCAAGTACGCTCAGAGTAATCGTCGATTCTGTCCTACTGACTAATGTAGAATACTTAGCTAAAAGTGAGTCATTACTGTCCACAGCATTAAGTGCTAAATAAACACATTTAATCACAATTGTAGATGTGCAGACTTATAATACAGCTAATATAAATCATTGGTGTTTTACGTCTCTAAGATGTATTTAGGTAAGCGACATTCAAGGTACCTGAGGATTTCGTCTCACTAACGGTAAATACTTAGTTGAAAGTCATATTACGTGCTGGGTAAACACGTTTAAGCACTGCTGTTACTTTGTAATTTGCCACATCTCAGAGGTCTGCTTGCGTTCCTGAATCGCACTTACGGGTGACGCTTAAAGTAGTAGGCGAGTTTGTCGTAATCACAAACGCAGAGAACTTAAATTTAGGTAAGTTATTACTGAATAAAATATTACGTGTCAGATAAACGATGACCCGATTGGCGCAGTGGATGTGGCAATGGTCTATGGTACCGAAAGGCATACCCATAAGTTTGATCCCCACGAGTAGAAAATTATGATGTGTTGAAAATTGTAATTTTCTTCTGCTTAGGTGTTTATCTATCTATAGTATGTATGTATTGACAAAAAAAGTATGTTTAAGTATGTTTATAATCAGTTATCTAGTTTCCATAGTACAAGCTTTCAATAGTTTGGGACTACATGGCTTAGCGTTAAATGTCCCAGTCCCAGAAACACTATTGTTTCTTACAGTTTGTTGGTATTTCCCTCCCGTCCCCAAGGCGCAGTTAGCCTAGTGATCAGGATAATTGGTGATTTTGTCCCACTCACTAACTGCAACACTTAGCTGTAAGTGAGTCATTACAGTCCAGCACATTACGTGCTAAATAAACACGTTTAAACACTAGCGTTACTGTTCAACTTGCAATTATTGTGAATGTTAACTGCGCTTGGTATGTGTACGCCTTACTACTGTAATAATAAAGATCTAATCTAAAATTGTGTTTTTTAGTGTTTTAATAATGTTCTGTTCGTATCTATATCCTTAGTAGAAACTTAACATCATGGACGGTTGTCCCTAAACAGATAAATCAATGTGCAAGACCCAATTTTGCACTTAAAATTTATTTGTCTTGTCTTGTCTTGTCTTGAAAAAATGTAAAGGAAGCGCACTTTTAGAACGTCATATACATGTACATAACATTTTATTTTTTTTTATTTACCACCGATTCGGAAGGCTGTCTCTACCGAGAAGAACCGGCAAGAAACTCGAGTAGTTGCTCTTTTCAAAAAGCTTTGATGCAATGTGTAATTGTTTACAATCATGATTTTAACGGAAAATCCAACTGTCCTGTAATTGTTAAGGAGATGTTACAACCCATGGATTTTTATCATCCATGTATTCATTAATGCTATAATAAGATTTTTGAACTAGAACCTTTTTGACATACTTTTTAAATTTACTGATATTTAAATCCGTTACTTAAAATTTGTTACAGAATTAACTAATTCATTAAAGGAACTATTTGGAGCACAATAATTTATAGCTTTATGTACATAAGTATTAAGTAAAGACCCAAATCCTTGACCAATGTGATCTGACAACACAATTATATCCCGTTGAGATTGAATTTTATTTAATGTTTTGCTGGAGTCATGTAATACTTTAGTGGTTTGTTGCTTACCATTTATGCTTATGGGTTGCTGTTGTGTAACTGTTGTGCAGTCACACATAGTCCTATTGGTCAAGGATTCGAAGCGCTCCATATTTATTCCCATTTATATGATAAAAGATTATAATACATAAAATAATGTTAGTAACATTTGTTTACAGTAACTGAAATGTCAATGTCATGATAGTATTAAACAGTGGTGCCATCTATATAATTGATTATTGAGTATTATTTTGTATTTAGTCTTGAATGTTTAAGTATTGAATATATTAGTCAACTTTGTATAATATCTAATATTGTTATTAATTATTATTGGAATTGACATTAAGTAAACCTAACGAAATGTATCTGTTGTTTATGATATTGTCATTTACCCTCTCTTGAATGGTGTGTAATTGACTATTATAAAATAGGTTGTAAGTATTGTATTCCTCTCAGACTGTTACGAAATATTGGATAATAAACATGTACGTGCAAGTGATGTGTATTATTGGAAATAATT
>LQNK01001181.1:15226-26382 GCA_001586405.1 Phoebis sennae | reverse complement strand
AGATCCAACAAGGACGCGGTATGATCCTCCACATCCGGTATCCTCGTTGGGGAGGACACCAGCTGTGTCAAACCATAGGCCAAGGCAAAGTCATGAAAGGATCTCCCTGCATGGTCAGTCATGCGGGATCTCAACCATTCGCTATGGTGAGCGTTGAAATCACCGAGAATCACCAACTCAGCAGAGGGAATCCTTTGTAGTACTGTGTCGATCGTCATTTGAATATGCTCCAAGAGTCGGTCAGTTTCTAAGTTTCCGCTATGGGACCTGTACAGGCACGCGTAGATTCGTGGATGGTCATCACAGTCTACGCGTAGCCATATTACGGACAGGTCACCTTCAAGGTAGCCGAGGCGGCGACAGCAGATCTCTTCCCTTGCGTATACGCACACACCAGCGCGCGGAACAAATGCATGTTCTAGCACGTAGCCTGGGTATTTAAGGTAAGAAGTATCAGCAGGAGAAGAAATCTGCGTCTCCGTTAAAAAAAGTAAGGCCGGCTTAGCCGTCTCGAGGTGATGGTGTACGGCATTAAGGTTCGAATGGAGACCCCTAACATTACAAAAGTCCACCGTTAACAATGTGGAAGGGGTTGCCGGAGAGAATTTACTTTTTTTGCCCCTGGCATTAGGAAAGAGCGGAGTTTTGCCCCCCCCAGAGTACGTGGGGCAGCCGGAGCGAGGACGCTCAGGGAGGGATTCTCCAACATCAGAGGTGTTGGTACCCTCCTGGGGTAATCCATTATTAAAATCCGCTGCTGCCATAGTAATCTGAGGGAGGTGAGGGGTTGGGCCTCCGGAAATCCCACAAACTCGTGCGAAACACAAAAAACTTGCTTAACGCCGGTATTCAGTTGGGTAGTGGTACTTCCCCGTACGAGCTACGTGCCCACTCGTGCTGCAAACAGAGACTGCTTGCAGCTGTAGCTCTACCACTGTAAATAAAAAACGCCAGAGCCTCGTTTGTTGGTCGGCAGGGTGCACCACGGGCAGGTGAGGTTGGCTTTGGCTGTAAGGTGTTAGACAGCCATTACACCCCAAAAAAAATACAGAAATTAGTAGCCCACGCGTGCGAAGCCGCGGCCGGAAAGCTAGTGATAAAATAAAATAGTAATTTTAATGTATTGCTACATTAATTCGTTTATCCAGAAGTTAGTATTATATGTGAATTATTATTGATACACATAATTAACCCCATATTTAAAAAAAACACATACGAAAAAACTTTGTGTTTTGTTCTTCTACTAACAAAATAATATTTTCCAACAAAAGACTTGATGAATACTTAATTAAATGTGCGAAGCGATTAACACAAAGCTCCTCGCAATCTATCTGCCCTTTTACAAGACTAGTGATAAATCGATAGATCCACATCCCTACAACTAAGTCTACAACAAAAAGTGCTTGTATTGTTTCCCGGTGATCTAAGATTACTTTACCGTGAACCTCCATTTACATTTTTAATTGCATGTTAAACATTTTTACTGAATTTAAAATTATTACTTGAGTTTATTACTTCAGTATACCTTCAAGTTTATACTTACCATAATAATTGAGTTTTGCCTAAGTTTAAATAGGACTAACTAGACTACACAAAGCTTTTCTAAGCCTATTTCTCCTATTTCTCAAAATAACACAAAACCTTGTTAAAATAATAACCTTTAATTGAAACTGTACTTGTATATACGAACATAAACAAAGAAAACATAAATTACAGCTTCCGCTTTATTAAACTTTTCGAGATAAAAGAAAATATTGTTAAAAAATATTAGTCCCTTTCGTCCAAAAGTCCTAATTTAGATTTGGGCTAAAGCGAGCTCTGGGGACCTTTTAAATGCTTCGAGTCGTAATTCTAAAACTCCTAAAATATCGTCTTAAATATCGGGTATTTAGCTGAGTGCTTTTTCTTTGAGAGATGTGTTTTTAAATTATATTTTCTCAAGTAGTTTTTTATCTGTCATCAGAAAGGTTAAGTCGAGAGTAATGGACTAATTTGAATTTGATAAAGTGTTTATTCAAGCGTGGGAGGACAGTCCACCTTATATTACTACACTTGGATTGGTAACGGATAATAAGGATAATAACTACTATTTCATTCCAAATTTTAGGGTTTCAAGCTCAGTGCAATTAGATTTGAACTGACTAATTTTTATAAGTGACTAAACAACTTTAGACAACACACAGTTTTTAACTCAATTGAAATAAATAAATATTCCTGGACATTTAACACAACGCCATCTAGTCCCAAACTAAACGAGGCTTATACTATGGAAACAAGATAACTGAAATATACATTTACTTTTTGTAAATACATAAATTAACACCCATACAGTAGAAAATTACAATGTTCATCACATTACAATCTTATCGTATTTAACACATTAGTTTGTTGTTATTAACCACGGATTTCATTAAACATTTTTTTTATATTGTGTCTCAAGAATAGTAAATTGTAACCGCATAAATGCACTAATATGTACAAACGCCAGGCTTCGTCAGTTCTTCGTAACAGAGCGTGCGGAGACGCACAGTATTTCATACATAAATCAATCATGGGTTAGAGTTAGGGCCTGCGCTCACTGAGCTGGAACCCTGCTACAATGGATTATTAATGAAATCAATCTTAACCCTAGAGCGTTTAATGTAGATTATTGTATAAATGCGTTGGTAGTTGGTGGTTTTAAGTAACTTTTAATTGTCAAAATTGAGAATGACATGAAATTAATTATAGTTGTTTTCAAAAACGGTGAATAACGCCTAGCGCTGCGTAAATGCAAGTCATTCAACATTGGGTACAATGAATTACCCATTGTCCCCACAGATGTCACTCGTGTTCGACAGTGCCTTACTACGTCGCGTCTCAGTGTGCGTCGAGCCTAGCGCTGCGTAAATGCAAGTTATTCAACATTGGGTACAATGAATTACCGCTTGTCCCCACTGACGTCACGCGTGTTGGGAAAATTGCGTATCGCGATATCAATGATTTGTGGTGCCATCTGTAACGTGGTGAATATCAACGATTTGAGATCATTTCGGAGAGTGCATGTTGCTTTATTGGATTACATGGGATTAGGGAAATGTATGGGAGCTGTCGATTGCCGGTAAATATGACCGAGCAGGAAGTATCGCTCTGGCATAACTTTGTTTTACCACCACAAATGATTTATTTACTTATCTGTAGCTATATAATATAGAGATAAGATTAGGGTGTGTACATATTTGTTAGTTTCTTAAGTAGATCATCTGACCTCGAAACGGTATAATAACAATAAGTAGTATATAGGCAATAGTACGGGTGATACTGCGAGGTGTAGTAGCTAGTAACTAGTTCATTAAAAGACAAGAACTTCAACCAAACAAAATAAGTAACCGATAATTAAAAAACACTCTTTACCTTCAAGCCAAGAAATGTTATAAAATAATTGATACCTTACGGATTTCTAAAGCTGGTTAATAGAACAAAAGGTTGGCAGCCTGTTTGTCCCGAAGATATTTAAGAACTTTGAGGCGTTTTGACGAGAGATTCGCGGATCGGAAACTTCCATGGTAACAACAATAGTTTATATTCATTTTCAAAATAAATAGCGTTTCTAAGTAAAATTTGATAACAGATTTTAATTAAGATAGACATGAAAACTTATATTTGGTATCAAACATTGAAAAATACCAATTTAATCGTATGCAATTCAATCATGTCAAATGATTGATGAATGCAATCGAGTTAACATACATTCTAGCAGTGATTTTCAGTTAGTCCTTTATGTGTAGATTGTCCTGATTGTTCGCATACCAATAAGTACGATTTTAAGAAAAAAAAACATGAATAATAAAGATTACTACGAGTTTGTAAAAATACAGAAAAGGTCATTCTTGTCCCTAAGGAAATGGTAAAATGTTTTTATAGCGAATGGCGACAGATATCCAAAACTCTAAGGACGCATTTACATTACTATCGACCAGTGAAAACGAACTCAATGTATGGCATGCGTTACAGAAATCTCCTGCATGCGAGCCGAATCGACTAAAGTAAATGCGCCATAAGAAGTGTACTAACATCTTTAACTCAGAGACTAAGTTAGTTATAAGAAAAACTCATAAGATTTTAATAGAGTTTCGGTTATTAGTGATAACCCAATTTAGTTACTTACAGTATTTTTCATTTCTTTTAAGTTTCTCAGTTTTGTGACGTAATACTTCTTTTCTTTTATTAAAGTCCACAACAATGCTAACTTGTCCCATTTGTGGAATAGCGACGATATAATATTGGAAATAGTCCGAGCCATAGAGTAACGACTTCTGTGAAACAATGGACTATTGCCTTTACTGCGCCTGATGGCTAGATAAATACTGATAACAATTCTATTCCTTAGGTAAGTATAAAAATAGTCTTTATTTTAAAGGCTATTCAGGTTGTTTTAGAAAATCCATATTTGAAACATTTTTTAGAGGGTAAATGTTGGCACGAAAACAACTGAAAAAGTTGCGATTTTATATGCACTTTAGAATTGTATATATTATCATATTTATATTATATAATATTTATATGTAACGTTTAGAATTGTTTATATTATCTTTTGATATTGATTTTTTGAATAAACTACACACATACATGTTGTTTCAATAATTCTGTAAATTTATAATATTTTATATTAGCATCACTACTTGATGTTAGAGTGTAGAAAAATCTGTGTAGTATTACGCTGTGTTTCGGTATTATTCTACTGCTCCTTTTTCTACACCTCTCCCGATTTCAAATCATTTATCCTCTCCGTATTCCCTTCTCTTCCCTTCCTTTTGTGTAAAGAAAAATTTAAAATTCAATATATTACAGTACAAATAGACAATACTTTTTCATAAGATTATAGTATTTTCGTTCAGTTCTTTAGTTGTTCAAATCGACATCATCGTTTATTACCTTCCGTCAAAGGAAAACTTCGGACCAAAATATTTTCATTCTAAATAAAGTAACTTGTAGCCAAATTACTTCCTCGCCATAAATTACTTACACAAGTAATTCATAATAAAATCGAAAATTCGACGAATCCACAAAGAGGGGTGTAATTAAAGACTTATTAAGGGAACAAGAGAGAGCAAACTTTAAGGGTTACTTCGCAAAAATTTCCCAACATTTCCTCAATATTGGACGCTAAGTAAGTTTCCTTGTAATAATAAGTGAAGCAGGTTCGCTAATAGTACGCAATAAATTGCTTTTTATAGAAATATTTCAAGATGTACTCGAGCTGAAGCGCCATTATATTTTATTTATTTCTTATTCTGTATGAAGGATAAAATCATTCCATGTGTCAGTAATAAAGAGAACTGAGTTAATAATAGCTACTTGATATTATTCATGAATAAAGTTAAGGATAATAGACACTGCTTTGCATGACTCTAGCCACACAAGAACTCGATAGAAGAAGATATAATTTTTGTGGTTATAGATATTCTAGATATAACCATAAAAATTTCTTTATTCATTGATGTATTGCGTTATTTATTCCTTTTATTCAAAACAGAATAAAAGGAATAAATAACGCAATACATCAATGAAAACACACACAGCATATAGCACGATAATATAAAATTCTATATCAAAGACCAACAAAAGATATAACTCAACTATACTATACTTATAGGTTAACAAAGTATCTTAATCAAGTTTTAATTACAAAATGGTATAAGCCATTCCAGCAATTTTTTTCTCTCCACTCATTTAATTTTTTTAGGTCCTGGAATCAATTCCTGTAAAAAAAATGTTTCGGTCTAATATAGGCTAGAAGGCTAGAGGCTGATCCTCTACTTGTCGCTATTTAAACATTAATCAGAAACGTATTAAATATCCTCCGAATAGGACACATAGGACTACATTCTTTTATCTTCTTTCAACTGCTAATCCATCTACAAAACAAAACAATTCGTGTGTCTGAGCACGAATAACTACCTGACTTGATCTATACAAAGAATGACTTTGAAACTAATATCATCAACTAAAACTGTCAGACATACCCGCAACAATTTAATACTGTTGTCATGTTCGTTAATGAATCTATAACTCAATAGATAAACTTGAAACTAATACAAAATAATCCGCGATAACGCAGCAGATAAAACAGCCTCCGGCGGAGCCTTCCCAACTCCAACTATGTGCTAACTGAACGATAATTAAGTGCATGTAAGGCGGGATTCACAAACTAGTACTGAATATTGAGTTAAAGACACATTTTTTACACTACTTTCACTATTCTTCTTCGAAAATTTATCGTCAGGTAGTAAACTTATTTCTTATTTTAGAAATTTGTTGTAGTTTACTTATAAATAGTGGAAATAGTATAAAAAAGTCTTTAATTCAATACTTAAAATGCATTTCCACCAAGAAGTAACAATACATTCTATCAAGCATACTAGTATTAGATAATGAATTATCGTTGTAACCTTAAAAATAGTGTTTCTTACATCCGCATCCATCCGTATCGAAGTAAGACATTCTTCAAAGCGTTTCAAATGACAAGTCGTCAATAGGAATTAATTTAAACGCCATTTGACAATAGCCACACAAGTATCGTCTCAGAAAGATTTACAACAACATGACATGTCTTTTTAATATTTGCATCTCCCTTAGAATTTTAAGTTTGCATTTTTCTTTTATAAGTATACGAAGGAAAGAGTAAACTATTTAGTTTTAAGATCTTCATACGAAGCAAGACAGTTCATGTGAACCCAGTCTAAGCCATAACGCGAAACCGCGGTTCAACCCGATACGAACTTTGCGCGTTATGAAAATTATAACCCCAAATTGGACTATAAACTATGACGTCATACGTCACGTTCGAACTCCAAGTATTATGAAAATTAGATGCGTTGTGTAAGTTTGTCTCACATTAACATATTTCATAGGTACAGTATATGTTTTTGAATAATAAGCCCGATTATGGTAATCGAAGATCTTACGGGGAACCTCTAATGTAGCAAGTTTGTTTTGAATGTTTTCTACGATGAATATGGGATGATATTTAAGGAAGACGGACGTAAATTCTTTGGAAGTAACATTTGTTTCAGAAGTCTTTATGAATGGATGAATGACAACTCTTTATTATAAGCACAAGTGATGACCTTATATTTCTAGAGCTAGGATAATTTTTGGGAAGGTGTTTGTGGCAAGCTGAAAACTTGTCTTCTATGATACCCCGACATGCAACTGTAGATCTGGCTGGTAAGTAGGGGGGCTTCTTTTAGACCCGTTAGGTAGATAATCCCACCAAAAGGACCTATCTTTTTGAGGATACTATATTTCAGCTAAAAATAATAGCTTTTGGCCCTAGCTCTCGGTTCTAGCCCTTGGTCCTAGCTCTTGGAAATACATCTGAGCTAGGCACTCTTACGTTACGTTAATTCCCAAATAATGTTTCCCAATTTTGCAGAGATCCACTAAAAATAGAATGTACCCTATTATTTGTTATTTACTGCACAATAAAAAGGCAAGTACCATTCGTATTATAGGATAAAGGTTTCACGAATAACTTTTATTTCTCTGTTGTGAACCATAGCTGATACAAACCGCAGTATTTAATAGCGCTTTTTTTATTGACGGTCAGTACACAGAATACAACGATGTTTTGTTTGGTATTTAATCGCTAAAATATCCGTGGCTTAACATAAGGGTCATATGAATGCCTCGCAACAAAATAATGTATGGCATTTAGGATAAGATTCACACCTGAAAAATATTCCCCTAAATACAAAACAAATACATTGACATATTTATTATTGCTACCTATGCAACACAAAACAATTTTAAATTAAATTTATGCAGGTAGCACTAATTATTTACCGCAATACTAAAAACATTACAACTTTTCCACAAGCTACCAAATGTTCTAACATAACAAGCGAGCTCATTCAGAATTTCAACCGCAACAAATCATAGCATTGGGCGTACAAAAGCAGTTTTTGGACAAAGTAGGGGCGTAACGAGGCGAACTGTTGGAATTGGAACGAAATGTAAAAGGTAACTCCGCACACTAATACATCGGGTTTCACTATGTGTTGACATCTTTATTTTTTGAAGCGAGATCTCAGAGTTGAGATGCCCCGCATGTTATGTTTATAAATATGATTATTTGTACGATGAAAGCTGGAGCATCCAATCCTGATAAATTTTCCTAAGTGTATAGTTTAGATAAATGTAAATGTTGAGATCAAAGATAAATATAAGATAAATAAGCTTAACTAATTCCTTCACACTTACAGAAAGTTTCCTAATATAATTTGGTGTTAGTATTGTTAGTGATTAAATGATTTTTCTATTGCTATTGTTAGTTTGTTATTTACTATATTTATTAGGTTATGTGTAGGACCGTATGAAGCGGTGAAAGCCTCCTCCAAATGTTCCCATTCTGGCCTATTTTGCCTACCACCTTTAGAATGTCGTCGCTCCTACGTTTCGTAGGTCATCCTCTTCTAAGAACGAAGATATTAGGGGTAAAATTGGCGAGTTTAATACAAACATGTATGGAGTGTGGTATCAAATGATAGGTCTTGATTTATACATTGCATATGTAAGGTCTAGCTTGGAGTGAGCCACTAACTGAAGAATAGACAAATAAATAAGGTAATATAAATATTGTATTTCCCTCTCACACACTCACTATACACATGCACAATTAAAGCCAACAGCTCGGGCCAGACTCAGTAATTTCGCGGCTGTGTTAACCCCCCTAATATAATTAGCTCACCCTGAATTTTGCTAAAAAACACACGATGTATACGCAAAGGACTCACGTGTTTGTATACGGTGTGTATTCAAGTTGAATTTGTTTTTTGAAACGAATTTCAAATTGTTTGTGGGTCGTTTTGACCTTTTAAAGTAGATTAGCGCTATATGTGAGGGTATAATTTTAAGATTTTGAAGGTAATGTGTAACTTAAGTAGGTTATTTTTCTTATACGAGGATTTCAATTCATTTCAAAAAGTAATAAAAAAGACCTTAAATATAAAAGAGAAGTGTTTATCTTTTATTTTCCACGTTTATCCCATGGAATAGGGAGTTTATTGAATACCAATAAATCAGTTATTTCAAACAAGAAAACAGTTATTGTGTAACAAACCGATGCAACACTACAATTAAAAACAAAATCCCAAACTTTTGTTTATATGAATGTTAATTTAAAATATTCAATTTGACAAACGACACGAAATAACTGTGTCAATCAGACCGGAACGGACAAAGGAAAATGCATTTTTAATAGCTTTCCAAATTGAGTTAAAAATGGCGGGTAAACGTGAGAGAGGCTTGAACTGGGAGGTTCCGTATTTATTCATTGATATTTCTTCCCTTTAGTAAATAGTGCAGATGAAGTCGTAAGTTTGTACCTAGACGTCCTTAATACCCATCACAGATCTAAACATTTATTTTTTATTTTTTTTAAGTGCAATAAAGGATGAAAATAAAATAAATAAATGAATAAACATACAACAGCGTGTCAGCCAAGTTCAATGAAAGGCAGACGACGCGCACCATGTATTTATGAAATAAATAAATATTCCTGGACATTTAACACAGCGCCATCTAGTCCCAAACTAAGCAAAGCTTGTACTATGGATACTAGATAACTGATAGACATACTTAAACATACTTTTTTTTGTAAATAAATACATACTATAGATAAATTAACACCCAGACAGTAGAAAATTACAATGTTCATCACATCATACTTTTCTGCTCGTGGGGATCGAACCCACACCCTCCGGCGCAATAGACCATTGCTGAACCACTACGCCAATCGGGTCGTCAAAAAAAGGTTTGGAACCTTCCATCTGCGGTATTTCCGAACAAATTCGACATAGGGGCCTTCAAGAGAAGAGCGTATTTGTACAACAAAGGCCGGCAAAGCACCTGTGATACCCTCGGTGTTTCAGGTGTTCATGGGCAGCGGGGAGGTGACCCACTTGCTCCTTTGCCTGCTCTGCCATCACGCACCATCTCAAGGCACTTATGACCCTATTACCCGTTAAGTATTCAATCTACACCCATTTGGCACATTGGTATATTGCACCATGATCCTATATGAAAAATAAATGACAAATAATATAATATTTACTTTGATTTATAAGCTTTGTAACTGTAAAGTTTATCCAAATCCGTCCCGTACTTTTTGCGTCAAACAGTAACAAATATTAACTTATATACATATTTGTATAATAAACCTCTTTCAACATTAAATAGCTCTGAATACTTAAAAAACGAAACAGTTTATTGATGAACGGGACCCAAAAAACCGGGAATAATCAAACCGGTATTACTGGGCATTACCCGGTATTACCGGCGTCACCCGGCGTACAACTGTTCATAAACGGAACGTATAGTAATGGCCGATTGAATGGTAATCGCTAATTGCTGTCTCGTATTCGTTAAATATATTTTGCTTTAAAATCGTCGATGAACGCAATGAAAATACGCTTTTATATAGCAAACTAGTATCGCCTCGTGGCTTCAGCCACGCTTGCATTTATTACTTTTTCATTATGAAATGTACTGAAAATATCTGATTTTATATAGCAAGCTAGCAACGCTCTGTGGCTTTGCCACGCTTGTGTTTATTACTTTTTAGAAATATACTGAAAATATATACAATAGCAATCCTATCATGTAAAGGATCCTAAAATACAGGCTGCGCCTAGTTTGGGTCCTTAATCTTTATCGGTAATACCTGTCATTATGTATATATTAAATAAAATAAATAATATGATTTTATGTAGAAAACTAACAGGAGCTCGCAACTTTACTCGTATTAGTTATCTATAATGCTATTCGCATAATTAAAGTTAAAGAGTTTGTTTGAACGTGATAATCTCAAGAACTACTGGTTCGATTTGAAAAATCTTTGTGTTAGATAGAAAATTAATCGAGGTAAAGCCTCGATTAATTTTCTATTAAAATAATGCTAAAAGAGCGAAACCACGCAGAGTAGCTAGTGTGAAATACACATCTAATCAGATTCATACAGGGAAAAAGACTATGGTGAATGGTGGGATTGTAATTTATACATCTATACATATAATAAAGCAGTAACCAAACCATTTCTGTACATTGAATATTTTTTAAAAAGAGTAATTGGTATGCAATATGTATGTTCTATAGACACCAAATCCATGTTTAGA
>LQNK01000128.1:666037-684414 GCA_001586405.1 Phoebis sennae | reverse complement strand
TAATATTATACAGTAGATTATATTAGGTAACAGGTTATCACAGATGGCGCTTCCGAAACATACAACTTCGAAATGTCTTATTTACAATTAAGATCTATACTAATATTATAAAGAGGAAATATTTATGCTCCGAAACTGCAGGACCGATTTGGATAAAATTATGTACAGAGATTGTTTGAAACAGAAATGACATAGGATAGTTTAATTAGTTTTTATCCCGAAAATCCAACAGGAACGGGATCTATACGCGGGTGAAATCGCGGAGATCACAAAAAAAATGTCTCTGAACGTTTATCAATAAAATAATTTGCAGCATTGACTTATCATAAAATGTCTTAAACTACTTCTAATAAATTTCTTCACACTATATATTAATTTACATATCAACAATCATTAATAACTGGAACATTTTTAGATATTTTGTTAAGTTCAGAACTACGCTAACATAAAACCGAGAGGTTCAAACCACATTGGTCATAAAATTTGTTTTTATTTACGATCTTTCAACATACAGACATAAATTTGTCACTTGTTATCCATTCCTAGCAGATTATATGGTCAGATTTCTTTGCATAATTATATAGAAAGCAAATTTGAGCACTCTTGTGATAAACATTATTATTAATCAAATATAGTTCTCCCACTAATTGACTTATTTCTCTTCTGAATATGTGAATGTATTTTGGTGTGTAAATAAAGATTATTATTCTTATTCTTAATAAATTTCTATAATAATACTATAAAGCTGAGCAGTCTGTTTGGATGTTTGTTTGAACGCGTTAATCTCAGGAACTACAGGTCAAGTTAAAAGCATATTTTTCTGTTACATAGACTATTAACCCAAGAAGGCTAAAGGCTAATAATAATATATAACATTATCAGAAACAGTTAGTAAGAATAGAAAAAAAATGAGTACTATTACGACCAAAATTGTGATAAAAATAACCGTACTAATTGTCCTACAACCATAATAAAAAACGAAAGTGTCATAGCTTTATCCCCAAATAAATTAAAATATAAAACAGAAGGCGCGAACGCGATGAAGTAATTTTTACTCACAAGATACGGTTTAATTGGGTTATCATATACAGTGTCGTAAACTTAGAATGGTACATTGCATTGTAGTGCCAGATCCATTCATTATATTTTTAACACTGCATGTTTATGAGTAGTATTTTTGTTATAAATGTTATAAGAATTTTTATTTGTCAGAACAATGTAGAGGCGAGTTAAATACAACACTTACATAATGTTTATAATTCCCTATACAATAAAAAAAATATATTAGCCTATTTGTTTGTAATTAATTTGTTATGCAAACAAAAATTACAACAGGATATTTTCAAATGACTAGTTGTAGGTTTGTACCTATCAAACGTTCATAAAAATTTACCAACTTTTACAAATTTTTAAAAAAATATTTGAGAAGCATTTTTCCGATTCTATTTCATGCAATAGTAATGGTTGTGTTATGAGTATACTTCTATCGACATCACACCTTCGAGTCATTTGTAAATAATTACTTGTTTATTTTCTTACTGTGTATTCTTTTGATGAACCTAAGACAAACTAAATGTAAGCTAACTAAGCTATAACTTCAACCAGGAACAAGTTATTCATCATTATTTACACTGATCGCAAATTGCTAGCTTAAATTGGTGCAATAAATCTCTATAGAAACTCGATATACGGCAAAAAGTCAATGTAGGACAGTCTTCATTGAAACTGTGTTCCCGGGATTTTTAATTAGAGTGTCTAACAAGCAATTACAGTCAGCTTTCAAGTACTTCGTATCACTCAATTTAACAATTCAAAATTGAAACGGTTTCAACGTGAGCTTTTTATATCATTTTTATTGGGTTTTATTGATAATACAGTTAGCTGTATCGATAAGACTAAATTCCCAAAATTTTATCTTATAACTTGAAAGAATTTTAAAACTGTCTACATATGTAGGTGTATATTACATCACATTCTCTGCAAATATTATAAATACAAAAGTAATTCGATCTATGTGCCCTTGGATGCAAGGTTGGAGAAAGATAGCTTGAGACCCGAAAGAGGACATAGGATAGTTTTTATCCCGGGAGTTCCACAAGAAGGTACGTGAAATATACGCGGGTCACACCGCGGTGCCAAAAAGAATCCGAAAAAAAAATTTATACTACTCAGTGTAGATATTTGCTAGAATAATGGTAGATAAAGAGAAAACTAATTTTTTGCTATGCCATGAATAAAAACAATTAAAACCGATAGGAAACAGAACGTATTAATAATTACGAAACACGATGTGAGACTATTTCAATTCACATCAATGGAGCTATTTATAGTAAATAGATAAAAGTACTCGATACTTCCTTTTCCAAAGCATCAGATTGAGCTATAAATATCGCCGCAAAAAGATTTGTTAGTCTGATTATATGAAGTGTATTTTGTTTACGTACGATGAATAAGCAAGCGCGTGGCCCATTTCTAGGGTTAGACACGGGGTAGTCGTTTCCGGGGCAATTCTAGGGTAAAATAATACTCATATATTTTTCTGGGTCATAGTCCACAGCCTTAATAGGAAGGCATAAAGGATTTAATGCAGAGATAATTAAATTTATACGATGAAAGATTCGGCTAGATTGTTAACACTTCTGTTAATATAGAAACGCTACCCACATTTCATAAATATAACTCATCATAAAAATCTTAAGTATAAGTAATAATAATTTCGGTCTATAATATTTTAAATATTAGTCCACACACTTTGCTAACCTTAACATTGGTCGAATTATTATTAACTATGAGAGCAATTACCTCTAATTGACAGTGATTGTATAGTACATGTATAGATCATATCACACGATCATGCCATTCTAATCCTTAAATATTAAACGGAAGCCGGTACACACAGATGAAAAAACTTTTGATACAATTGTAATTAAAGATATACAAAGGTCGAGTTCCTACTCATACTATTTTAAGACTAGCATTTTCATGGCGTTATTTATGTCATTAAAGACCGAAATTATAATTAAGAGCGCGAAATTTAAATATCCACTTATGTAGTTCATCGTACGTCTAAACTATGAGTAAATTCTGATCCATCCTTAACCAGTTTTTGTCTATTTTACTTATCAACTACCATTTGCAAAATAACCCTGTTCACTTAAAATAGCAGGTGGCTGAGCTGAGCTCCATCTAGTTATTAAATAGCAAGAGAATATTGCACCCAACTAGCTTATCGCCATCAGTGGCCTACATCCAATAGAAAAATCACATGGAACCCGCTAAGCTATCCGCTGATAGCGTTATCGCAGCTCTGCATCGGGATACAGTTTCTAGACCAATTATAAGACTGTGTTTATAAGCAAAATTTCAGTAAAATGTGTTCAGGATAGCCTACAGGTTTTTTGCCCTACAAGAGATTAAGACTCCGTTTAGACGATTCCTTTTACTCCAAATTGCGGGTGGCTGCTCCAGCAAGTTATTTGATAGCTTTTGAATATTGCTCCCAACTAGCTTATCGCCATCAGAGGCCTACATCCAATAGAAAAATAACATCAAACGCGCTGAGCTATCCGCTGATAGTATTATTGCAGCCATGCATCGGAATACAGTTACTAGACCAATTAAAAGACTGTTTTTATAAGAAAAAGAAAAAATATAATATGAGGCCCAACAGTTTTTATGTCCTATAGGACATTAGAGCTTCAAGATTGAGAAAAATTATTACTTTTAAATATGAATATTACTATTATTAATCCTAGCCGATTTACAGATTTTTTGCCCTTGAAGGGATAAACTTTTAACATCTAAATTTGCTTACGAGTTGAGACTCAGACATTTTATACAGTCATATTCCGTTTGGATAAAACAAGGTTAAGGTAAGCAATGCAATCGTTTTGAACATACTAGAAGAAAAATTGCATAGAGAAGTATCATCAAAGCATAATGACCTGCAAAAAAATGGGTTATGTTTTTCATAAATAGTGGAAGGAATTTCCGCTTGATAGATAATGAGGATTATACTATTATAGGCCACTATTTCCGCTAGTTAATTAATGACATTATCGCTATAGTAAAGCATTTTAAAAGTAATTAATTAAAAAATGGATGGAATAGAGAGGATGATATTATATTGTTTAACCGACTTCGAAAAAAAGAGGTTTTAAATTCGACCGTATTTTTATTTATGTATGTTACCGCATATCTCTGGTAGTTAAGGACTGATTTGGAAAATTCTGCATATTCCTGCATAGATGTGGAAGATATTCCAGAGAACTCGAAAATTAACAGAATAAGCTCAAGTTTATACCCATTAAACTCTCAGGAATGAGACTGATTTGGGACTAGCTCTGATGTGGAGGGTTGTACCGCTTGTACGTCACTAAAATTGATAAAAAAACTTTTTGCTAAAGAATAGAACTGACTTCCTCACACTAAAAAGTAGAAAATAACTTTTGTTTTATTTTTAAAATCTATTCAAAGTCGGTGCAAAATCTTATTAAATTGAAAGTAGGTTTACAACCATATAACAGTAGAAGATTTTTATAACACTCTCAATATTCTAATCTATTTGCTGCTTAGTATTAAGAAGTACTAAAATAAATTTATTTATAAAATTAATTTGAAACTTTCTCCATGCATTTTGCTAGCCTTATAATGGACTAGAGGCCAATCGTGGCAACTGGCAAGTGTCTCTAACCGCTTATAGAATCTCTATAAAGCACTTCGTGGTTAAAATCTTAACGGTTCAAAAATTATTGCCTCCTTGCTAATATATTATTATCAGGAAATAAACGAAAAGTGGTACAGGAAAACTATGGAGAATTTTTTTGATAAAGTTTACAAATCACTATTTTTCATCCTAATATGAATGTGAACGTTTAAGGATGTTTTTTTTTAATCTTTATTTGATTAAAGTGGGTTTGATCTAGTTTGTGATTGTTTCTATCTAAATCACGCCGTAACTACTAAACAAAGTTTGATGAAATTTCGTATATAAATAGACAATTAGCTAAATTAAAGAATTTAAGGCAAGAGAAGATGCGGGCAAAACCTTGCTTATTGACTACAATAAGGTAACCCAAAAAGAAAATAAAAGTCTTAAATTTTAGGAAGTAAAAAAGATTTCTTTAAAAAAATTCGCAACAATTAAAATGTTTAACTAACTGTATTATGTCTAACATGTTCGCGTGGGTTAAGGTTAAACATATTGTTAAGATTACAGTTAAAATAATAAAACGTATGTTATAAAAGTTAAATAAATAGATGTGACTAAAAACGGCTTCGTCATGTTCACCGTCAGGGCTTTCGCATAAAAAGATTTATCTATTGTACAATTTTTAAACGCGTGACTAAATATCACTTATGCTGTGGTAGGCCGTTGACCTTTTAATAGTTTTTTCGCTTTTATGAAGCTTTTCTATGGACCTACAATTAAGGTAATTGCATTTCGTTTGATGTGGTTTACTTTGAGATACACTTTTGTATTGAGAAGAACATTTTATTGAAAATTTTTATAGTATGCATAAGTACGTTAAAAAAAAACAGAAATTCTATATTTAATTATCTATCAATGAAGTTAAACAACACAACACAATTACCGTTATTACGAAAATAAAAGTTACATATCTCAAATCTAATTAATAAAAAATACCTACGTAGCGAACCATCGCATTAAAAACGATTTGAAAATGTATAAAAAACAATAACTCACTCTGAAATTATCCTACAATAAAGTCGAACTAATATATTTACGCAATGTACTCACTTTATTACATTAAATGTTACATTTCACGCGCACTTTCGAAGTTTGAAGAATCCAATAGTCCACAATTCTTTGATCTCGGCAACGGCTTGATATCGTGATGTGTTAATTGGCCCGAAAGTGTTACAATTATGACTCAGAATGACGTCATCTACGTAAATTTTGTAGAAACGTTTGAAAAGTAAATTTATATAGTATTACGAAAGTTTTTGTATACGAGACTTGTTTTCATAAATATTTAAAGAATTACTTAGGTTCTAGCAGATCGTGAATTTTTGTAATCAAAAATAATCAATGAACATGAAAGTGGAAATAATTTAGCTTTGTTAATATAAATTATTATTGATCCTATTTTTAGAAATAGATAAATATAATTTCTCGCAGATAATTTTAAAAAGAGACAGTCGATAAATTCATTGAAAATGTTTTTTTTTTCAAATCGAAATGGAATTGTATTTTAAAATAAACGTTTTAAAAATAACAGTCTTCGAACCTATTCAGAAACGGGATTCGAAAAAAGAATTCAATTTTTTTTAAATACAAAGACAATTTTGTAAAGAGAACTCGAATACCGATCCAGTCTTCGATTTCGTTCAAAAACGCTAAAACTATAAGCACACTTACAGAAGCGGTCTTGTAAGGGTCTGCCCCAGTTTGCATCTAAAAGCGATGGCTCGCATTACAGTGGCGTAAATTACAGCCCGCTGGGTTGCACGCCTAACCATACCCTTGTTACTGGGTCAAGTATAGACTGTCTTTGAACATTTTGCATCGTGATAATATCAATGTAACATGCGACGAAAGAAAGAATACTTATCTTTACATTAAATTAAAGAAAACAGTTTACATAATTTATTTTGCTCGTTGCTCCTATTAAATTAATCTTACAGATTTATTTTACCGTTATCATGGTATTGGTTAGAGATTTATGTGCTAGTAAACTTAAATGATATCTTGTCTTAATTAGTTCGATAATAAACTATTATACTGATATAAAAATACGATCATTTTATACATCGTTACGCAAATTGTTTGGTTAAGATAAATTAGCTATTTGCATGTAAATGTATAAATTTAATAAATAAATACCGGTGAAATAGTTTATCTATATTATACGTCAATTAAATTTAATGTTAGATAAGTATCTATTGCTATTTATATTTGGTTCATAAAAGTTAGTCGACAAATATTTGAATAGCTAATAAAAATTAAATAGTTTGCTATTAAAGATTTTATCAAAACATTTAACAGCAGAAATAGATGTTTAAAAGATATAAAACTATTATTTAGAAGCTGGTGTTTAATATACCTAGTAAAGATTCAAAATTAGATAATGTTAACAATTTGTATGTTATGTTAAGCAGAACAATTTAACAAACAAGTGGTTTAATTGACGCTTAAAATCTTGGGCATTTTGCTGTGCATACTATTGTGGGTTTAAAGTTTAAACTACACATTTTTTAATTAGTATAATCTACTTCAAAAAACAGTAAATTCTATATCTATTAAATTAATCGAAGGAAAAAAATGATCTTTATATTCAAACAATAAAGACAAAAACGATTAATTTGATGCGATCTCTTTATTTGGTCGCTATTTTTTCACTTTTAGTCAATAAGCAATTAGAATATTACCAAAACTTTAAACATAAATTTATATTAAGAGATAATCAGCTTACCATCTGATATGATTAATTCTGATTGGATATAAATTTAATACGCATGCATATCGATTAAAGATAGAGAATAATTTAGGATGATGAACCCCCCAAACAAAGGAAATTAATCTGGTATTATTTTGAGTAATTAAAGACAACGTATTGCACTTTTATCGTCTTTTGATTATTATTATAATTGCAATTGATAATTTAATAGGCGAAGGAAATTTACAAATTAAATATTCACGTGTGAATGACCGGACTGGATATAAATAATTCATAGATTTTTATCACTCGATAGCTTATCAAATGTCTTATGGAGTGACAAATCATGTAACATTTCGATTTGAAAAAAGAGCATTGATAAAATAATAATAGAGGAAATACGAATGACAATAGACAAAATACATTTTTGATACAGCCTCCTCATAAGTATTTGCAATATAAGTGTTGTGTTCGACTATTTTAATATACGTCGTACATCTATTTTTTTACTTAATATTATAAATGCGAAAGTAACTCTAAGCGAATGTCTGTCTCTTCTTCTTCGACGTCGAACCACTGAACCAATTTGGATAAAACTTTGTTCAAAAAAAGCTTGACACCCGAGAAAGGACATACTTACAATACTTTTTATCCGGATATCTCACGAGAATAAATATAGGTGAAACCGCAGAGCATAGCTAGTATTAATATAATCTCGTTTTTGGATTATGAATTACTTCCTTCAGCACTTTACAGTGTAGTAATGCATTCATAAAATAAACTATTATGGAAATAGCATAAATCACAATGCAAAGGTTAAGGCATTTTTATCAAGTCATTTGTCACTTAGGCTTACAGTTCCTATATTCGATCATTTGATTGAAAGCATTGAAAATGAAAAACTATGAATGCTTTCTTCAAATGACACATTTTGAAAACAATTTAATAAAATGTTTATATACATTTCGGCAAGAGAAGAGAAGCACAACTCATGTTTTTAATCAAAATTTTCATTCATTAAAATTCTTATTTATATTTACGCTATTTATACAACAATTCATTCAAATTTGGTTACGCAAGAAGTTAAGGTTAATTCATTGAACTCTATGTATCCAGCTACAATCGTAGTCACTATGACACAAATAACCAAAAAAGTACGCCTAAACACAAACAAAATGCAATCTACATTAGATAAGCGCCAGTTTCATAACATACGAGTTTAGTTAAGACGAGTCTAAAAGTTCTTATCAGATACAGGCATACTGACCTCATAATTACGGATCACTGAAAATCATTCACGTCACTAACTTCGAAGCTTAGAAGAATATTAAAAAAAGAACGTAAATAAATCCTCTTATGTTTAGTTTTGATTAGTAAATAGATACGATGTTAGCCGCGTGCGATTCGAATTGTCGCGTCGCTCGGCACGTCTGAACTCTCGCGCGCCGTATGGTCGACTATATTGAGGAATGCCGGCAAAACTTTAACTACAGTTTACTATGATATACGAATTATAGTTATGGCTTTCAGCACACCTGAAACGGCTTCTATGGTAATCGAATTCCAGACGTTTACTGTAATCTTAAATCTTAATAAGATTGGGTTATGTTACCGGGCAGTTAAGGTAAATGCATAAAATTGTATTCATTTCTGCGTTAAAACTAAATAAATGGCACACTTCATATAAACGGTGCGCTTGTGTATTTGAATATTTAGGGTAATAACTTCGTTCCACTCGTGCCAGTACTTCAATTTAACGGTAACGTTTATCGATTAACAACAATATGCATATAAAAACTGTGCAAAATTTCAATAAGAAAACTCATTTGACGGTTGAAATTTGCTCACATTGTATAGACAAACTAGTTAGAGAACATAAAGTATCCAAAAAGCACATTCTTTATAAGCGAAGCGTGAAGGCAAATTAGCGAATAATAATGTCTTTTTGTTACGCTAACTTGAAGAATAATGAATTTTTACGGAAAGTTCTCAAGTCGAAAGATTCAAGTCTCCCATTTCCTTTTCATTCGTCAATGTCTAACGTTATTTCCGAAAAGAGATGCGATTTCTTTGCCTGCGTCTTCCCAATTAAAATGTTTTGCTTTTATGTTTCTTTTTAATAATATTTTTGACACATAATTTAAATGGTCATTCACTGTGATTATATCATTAGAACAGGTTTTTCATGCACACTTAATGAGTTAGATAACAATGTTCGTTAATTATATACATATTTTTAATTTCAAAAGAGGAATTATTTTTTCAGTGCATGGACGAGGCTGAAAAGGTTTGTTTTTAATCTTATTTTTATTTTGCATAATATTGTTAAATATGAGGACGTGAGTATAAGTTATTAATCATAACCAATTACTCAATTTGCACTTAAAATCATAATAGTTTTATAACAACATATTGACGGCAGTTCACAGACGTAGTAAAAGCGTATTTATACACCTTATACAGAATGTTGTGTACCCATAAAAGTTAAATTTGTGTAAACAACAGTGTTTATTGTATAAATACATTGTAATACCTCCATTCGGAATTAATTATTTAGGATTACAATAAGTGAAAATAACACATGTTTTCAAATATTTGGAAGTTATAAATAGATGTTAATTTAATTTATAATAATATAGAATAGAAAATCTTGACAAACGTACAAACTCGTAAATGAAAAAGTTTTTTTACTGTATCTTTATTTCATTGTACCTTTTTTATGGTAGAACAAGCAAAGGACCTTATAGGTCACCTGATGTCAAGTGATCACTGCGGGCCAGCAACGACAGGTGGTAGGTTCCTTGCCGTTCATTGGTGGACACATATGGGCGTCTCTTGAAGGCCTCAATGTGGAATTTGTTCGGAAATGCCGCAAATTGGAGTTCATTCCAAAATTTCAGCGTGCCATAAAGGAACTTGCGGGTAAAGCACACCGTAGAAGATCGCCAATCATCCAGATGGTGCGGTCGGTTTTTTTTCTTTACGGCGCTTCTCTCTCTATGAACCTCTAAGAAATATCTAACAAATTAGAAATCCTGCTTATGCAAGAAAAAAGTTGGAAAAAGCAAGGTAAACCGTTAATTTCATTGTTCTATCATCATTGACAACCCGATTGGCGCAGTGGAAATGGCAAGGGTCTATTGCGCTGAAGTCTGTGGGTTCGATCCCCACGACTAGAAAACTATTATGTGATGAACATTATATTTTTCTACTGTCTGGGTGTTAATTATCTATAGCATGTATCTAACAAAAATATGTTTAAGTATGTCTATCAGATATCTAGTTTCCATAGTACAAGCTTTGCTTAGTTTGGGACTAGATGACATAGTGTTAAATCTCCCTGAATATTAACTTACTTAAGTACCCATTGACGGTTGCCAATAAATATAGTTATATTGATATGTTATTTTAACAACTTGATACTTTAACGCTGTCATTGAATGTGTCAGGTGACAATCAATTACGACTTATATTAAGTTCGTCTAACGACGTGTTAATCAAATATCGCTGACATGCTATTTACATAGATAGTTGGACAAAAAAGATTGTCGTTAATTTTGATTAGCATAATCATTGAGTCTTGGGATGTTCATTTGCAAATGTTAAATAGACAGCACAGTTGTTATTATTCTTTTTTAATTTTGTATCTTTATCTAACTGTATCAGCTATATTTCAAAATCAATTCAACACAATAGAATCACGATTATAACGAAAGGAACCATGCTAAATTAAAGGTAAATCAATCCAAAACGATTGAGACCCTTTCACGTGGGAATTTAAAAAAAAAAGTTTTTCTGAACACGATTTTATCAAAACTAAGCTTAGAAATTTTAGTCAGTTTATAGCTTTCTTTAGAGTTATAAGATTTCAATACCAATGAGTTTATTTTATCGATAATTCATAAATCTTCAACAAGAATCGAAACGAAAATCGAATGGCAATTAAATCCCTAAAAAGGTGTATAGGCTCCACGCGTCCTGTAATCCATTCCTAAAAGATGGTTTTTATGATCCTCGCTGTGACGCTCGCGTGCGCTCAGCGAAATTAAAATACATGTGTTACTCGCAAAATCTTTGCAATCTTTGAGAACTCTATTTTTTGATGATTATCTGGTTCCTATCTTTTGTGCTTTGATGCAGGCTGTACTGTTATCCTGTACGCTTTTCCAATTTGATTTTATCTTATATCTTCAATGGGTTATCGCAATCAATCTGATCGAGGACGTTTTATTTTAGAAGTTAAATCCTTCTTTCCTATTCTTTAACGCAAACATTACTAAAAGGATTTGGATGACATTTTACCGTAATATAACTTTTTTATGTTACAGCAGCATGGTTCATCTGATGTTAAGTGATTGACCGCATCAATTGTTCAGAATTTCTCAAAGAATTGAAACTGTCGACAGTATAATTAATGTTGATATATCTACATATTATAAGAAAACTGTTACGTGGTGAAAATTCCACTCACAGGATCTCTTAAAACTATTGTATGGCAAATAATACCCCATGTAATTATTGTTCTTGTTAATGCTCTAAACGTAATAGAGATTTTATTCATGTCTTATTAATATCTATACAAATAATAAAACATTAACCAGATCATTTCTGTGTATGAAAGAGTAAAAAATAATATTGATAAGCAATGTGGATGTTTCCAGTGTCGACCCCAAAACAATGGTAAGCAATTGTTTTACCTCCAACGCAAACATAGTCCGTCTGTGGGTCTGTCTGTATATGGCACAGTACCTGAATAACACATGTTTTCCGTCGATGGATGAATCTAAAAATGTAACAAAAATTAAAAATTTGTTATTGTCAGCTATATCTATGTGTCTATGTATCTATGTGTGTTTTGTTATAATAAATTGAATATAATTGTGAAGTTAATAATATTATCTATTTATATCCGTCGTTGAAATTGGGGTGTAATGTAAACGACTTACGGCCATTTTCAATATTCTATCAATCTCTGTTTTGCTTACTAAAGTCAAACAAATCTATCTTTTTGCACTTACTTTGATTTCAATATCCTAACGACAGATACATTTGCTATGACTTTTGTCTATCTATTGTCATATAATCTGACATAACAATCTATCCATAATCATTGATACATTATTGAAAATGGCCGTTATTAAACACGAGGTTAAATAAAAATGCACATTCTTATAACATTATAAAACTAACGATTTTTAATCGGCCATTAATCAACATAATATTAAATCACAAGGAAATTGGGTTGATGTGCTATGTACCTGAAATAGATGAATAATACAATATACAAATTTTCCACGAAACGAGCTGATGTTAAAACAATTCACCTCATTATTTTGGGGGGTCTGGTATATTTCCTTTTTGCGGACTAATTCACAAGTTTATATTTAAATTTCGCATGCCAGTTACTTCAAAACAGAACTTCGATCTATATTGAGGTAAGTATACGTTAATGCCCGATGTTATCTGTGGTAGTTATAAAAACGTAACCATAGACTTTTAGCATTATCAATATCCAATTGAAAGATTGGAATAGATTGCTGGTTCAACTAATGGTTAAGTTTGGGAAAACAGATATACACGGGTGAAACCGCGGGGCACAACTACTTAGATATAAAACTTTATATGCAAATAAATAACAACTGGTTCGATTATCACTGCTTGATTGATTAAAAGCTTTATTAAGTTTTGTTTCATGGTTACAAGGGCTAAGACAAATATGTACTCCTAAGAACGTGAACTATACTATTATAATATCTAAGGTATATCTTGTTAATACAAAACTAAAGTGCGATTTTAATTAACAATATTCAATATTCACGTATGAAAATAATTCGAAAACCACTAAATCGTGAACAAAATATGATCTGATTGCCTTAATTAAAACATTCGGTTCGAGCCACTATTTTTTGCATGCAATTAATATCAATAAAGCGTTTTTATTGAGATATATCGTTATCAACCGCGTCGTGACAAGACCGTATACAATGTAATATAAACTAGGAAATGGTCGCACATATTGGATTACCTGTAGCTCGTGTATTAATCCGATGCGATATTATTAGATGACTTAGTTAAGTGGTAAAGCTCGTAAACAACCAATCTTAAGGAGATACGAGAAGAATCTGGAAAATCCTGGAAACATTGTAGAAAATATCATTAGGTGACATCGCAATTACTGCAACTGGTTAGATAATAAGCTATTTATAGCATTGTTTCTATACTTAAGCAAATGTAAGATATTTGTCAACAAATCTTGTGCAATTTCAGCTCCTAATTCCAATTCAAAAATAAATATTTTTGTATTTGTAGTTCGTTAATCTAAGAGGTAAACAAATATAAGATTTACAATACTATCCCAACACCGCCGACTTCCAGACTTAGGGCTGCTATTGAGACTTTTTGTTAGAAAAATCTAAAAAAATGTGTTCTGATAGGATTAATGTAATAAATGCAAATATATTCCGATTAATTTAATACTGTAAAAGCATCTAAAAACTCGTCACAAAAACTTAAATATGCTTGTGATTCTATTAATTGTGAATGACGAATCGAAACTTTTATAACATTTATAATTATTATTCAGTAATCAGCTTATGTCTTTATATGAATATTTCACTTAAAATGAAATTCTTTGTTATAATTTCAGTGTGGGAGGTGAGCATGGCTTTAACCCGATTTGACCTGAGTTCATGTCGAAGAAAATAAATATTAAAACAATAACGAAAAATTAACAAGATACAAAAAAATAAGCAAATTATCAAATATGGGTTAAAGATTGAGATGTAAAAACAATGATATTTTATTAAGTATCATATCATACAAAATTACCATGAAATATCGTCTTTTGACAATCGATTCATAGTTGTCAAACAATAAGATAATCGGTACGTACCTATTATTACGGTATTCATGGGTTACAACTAGGTATACAATAATCACAATTATACATGTCCAGACATTTCATCTCACTAATATTCATTCTTCAAAATATTTTCCGCCTGTTCAATGTTACGTCCTTTCTTTTATAGGCAATTGAATAGAATATTGAGAGGCTTCAAAATTATACCTTTATTGAATATATAAAATACAGATGCCTTTGTCCCTCCGATCGTGCACATTGTCTCATTGTCTATTCGAAGGAAATACTTTCATGCCCTTCAGTATATCCTTACTTTATATCTGATGTCGGTCCTAAAACATTGCCTTTATTCCGGGAAAATTTTATGAACTTCAGGTAAGTGTTAAACGGATTTCCTATTTGTATAAATTTTCTAGTTGTGTAAATGTATTTATGTCGATGTAAAAAGGTGAAATGTAATTTAATTTTAATAGTGTAGCTTTGACGGTTCAAAAATATTCTCGTAATTTTCCTTGAATAAAATTTATATAATTTTAAGTGTTAACATCGAAAAAAATCGCAATGTTGTCATTGTATAATCTTCTGACGCAATTTCATGTACAAATTTATTTTTCTTCTTTTTGCTTATTTATTTACATTTAGATTCTTAATCCATATTCAGTTAGGAAAAAAGCTTGCTTCATAAGAAATATCGCGCAGATGTGATTATTCCTACACATTCCTAAAGGATACTATACCACTTGATAGTTAGCAATTAGTAACAATAGCATCTTAAACATTGCAATCTCTGCAAGTGCAATATGTTGAGAAATTTATTAAACAGTCATGTTGTGAAGCAAATAATAGTATTGCAGTTATTGAGTTATTTATAAAGCATGTATCCATAATCTTATCGGAAGTCTTTGATAGTACCGCTTCATAAACAACTTTAGCACAACCAATCTCAATTAGAAGGCAGTTTCATAAATTAAATGTAGTTTTTACAAGTATAAAGTGTTGTATCTATATTTCTGTGTAAAATAACTGTATATTCTGCACACTTTACTCTAGGCTATTTGGAAAACCTGTTAATCTGTACTTAACTGCAACTGGCAGAATACCAGTGCCTTGGACAATTAACCAAGGCATTGTGCTGAGCTAGGGCCTTTTCATGGAATATTATACCCTATAACTAGTTATTCCTTCCTTCCTTTCCTGAGTCGTCATTTGTGGAATGGCTTATTTAGAATTACACTGAAAATTTACCTTAAGAGACCTCCCTTTGTCGCATGGGTAGATATTTACATAAAAAAGATAAATGCATGTGAAATGGTGTTTGTTCATATTTCTGCAGATTCGTTTATTTCTGTCGAAATCTAGTTTAACAGTATCATTAAGGTCTACATATTTAAATCAAAGATGATGCATAAAATATGCATCTTATCTAACCATCGGGCGAAATAACCGCCAAATGTTTGTATACAATAGTATTGTAGTAAAAAAGTTCAGTAAACACTGACTAACCATATGATTCTTTAATGCGTCATGTTTCAGAATGCGTCTCAATGCGGTGGGCGGTCTATTTTCCTAAACAATTTATGCGTTCGGCGCCTTTGCGAGCTATCATAGCGGTGACGTTCTTACCAAATCATTGATAATGTAAATAATGGGCATAGATAATTCACTGGAGAAACTATTTGCGCCGATGATCAACACCGATAGTGTAATTGGCGAATCAATTCGTGCCACCACTGGAAGATTTACTGGTATAGGGTTTACTAGCTTTCCGCCCGCGACTTCGCACGCGTGGGAATCTGACATAATATCTTTA
The DNA here is from genome assembly GCA_001586405.1 of Phoebis sennae. Classification (NCBI taxonomy): domain Eukaryota; kingdom Metazoa; phylum Arthropoda; class Insecta; order Lepidoptera; family Pieridae; genus Phoebis; species Phoebis sennae. The sequence continues at coordinate 668,345 of LQNK01000128.1, read as the reverse complement.
AAAATACAGAAAATAGAAGCCCACGCGAGCGAACCCGCGGGCAGAGAGTTAGTTATTTTTTGAAGGTTTTTGAGGATTCATTGAGTGTTTTAACGTTAGAGTATAAAAAGGCATGTCCGCAACTGAAACAAAATCTCACATTGTCACGTGGTATGACATTTTCACGACTTTAGAAGCGTATATCTCAAAAAATATTTATTTTAGCAGAAAACGAATTTAAAAACCTCGATATCATTTTTAAAGACCTTTCCAATGAAACCTTACTCAATGTTGTATTCGCGAATTTATTTTTTTACCCTCCGTTTACATGTATGGAGAGCCACCCCAAAAATATATTTTTTTAAATAAAATGTAGCCTATAAGTTGCACCTAATATTGTTCTATCAGCGTGTGAAATTTTATAAAAATCTGCCCAGTGGTTATTACGTGATTGACGAACATACAAACAGATAAACAGACAAACAGACAAACAGACAAACAGACAAACAGACAAACAGACAAACAGACAAACAGATAAACAGACAAACAGACAAACAGAAAAAAAAAATTCTAACCATGGTTTTGGTATCTATAAAACATACATATTCCATATCAATTACTCTTTTTGAAAAATATTCAATGTACAGAAATGGTTCGGTTGCTGTTTTATTATATGTATAGATTATAGGAGTGGAAACCAGTGTCATGATACTGGCTCATTAATAAATACTGGACAGCGAAATTTCTATTTGTTTAAGATGTTTATTACCGAGTATTTTTCAATCGTTATTTTAAGATACGTTGTCCAATAAATATAATTAATTTTATCAAAACTTGGAATCAATCAATCGATCGAATGTATTATTGTCAATTTAGTTTTTTGTATAGGAGAAGGAACAAATAAGCAAGCGATCCACGCGATTTGACCACTTGTGTTTGAATAATACCTCTTGACATAATTGAAATTCGGTCAAAAAGACATGATATTTGGCTTATCTAATACCGTTGTTAAATTATGTAAATCAGGGCGTATACTTTATTGTTTGTTTATCGATGCCCCAAACTGCACGAATCACGTCAATGATATCATGTGAAACGTCACCTCTATCTGACACTGATCATGACGGGAACACCATCCGAATGGCAAGTGATGGTCGGTATTTACGGAGATGACCACAGATAAGAAAGAGCACGTTTTGAACAAACCGTTAGATTTCAAATGCGCAATGGCGGTTTAGGTGTCAAAATATCAATTGTAAGAATATAAAAAAGTATGAACGTAAATGATAAGATTTAATAACTGATTGAAGTCATGGTGATCACCTAGAAAAAAATTAATTTGTCTGAAAATGATGTTCTTATACTTAACTGTACTATAAGTTATTCTGGTGTTAGTATTACACCTTTTCTTGTAATTTAAACATTCAATTATATTTTTACATTGATTCTGCTTGATTTCTTCAAACGTTAAACGTCTTTCAATAAATCAATTATTACACTGAATATAGTAAGTAATACTCTGAATTCATGTTAGAGTGATAAATCAAAAATTGTTTATCATACGCCTATTTATAAAGTAGTCTATTTATAAAACAAAATTTATTGCTTTAATACACTTATAAAAACACGTTGACATTGCTTATAATTACGAATTAACAGAAATTTTACCTGCGTTGTGAGATATGCAGAATGTACCTTTATTTCTACATTTTTATATAGACTATTTTTGTATGTAATGCTACGAAATAATGTATTGTGTTTATAGATAAATTCTGGTCGTGGAGTTGTATGCATTATTACCGCTTCCGTGTCTGCAGATGGCTTTGTGGGCCTTCCACTAAAGTAACATATTTTCGTAAAGGAAGGCAGAGATAAATTGTTCTATACGTTTTCTATTGTGCAGGAATGAGGCTAGACAATGATTTAGTGAATGAATTTAAAGTAAGGTCTATTTTAAATACAGGCTTGGTTCTCTGTTGAATAAGTAGATTTGCGCAATGATGTCAATACTTAAACGATCCATCATAATATTTATTTAGCAAAAATGTGAGGTAAATAAAGGATGTGCAGGTAAGTAACTTATTCATTGTTGTTTGTAAAAATTATGATATTTTGGATTCTAAAGAATTCACTGCGGTAAATTATTATCCCTTTCCATTGCAAAACTGCATTTGATTCTTAACTTCACTAGTGTTGTTAAAAGTTTACATGAATGAACTTTACTTTTTATGCTCGGAGTGTTCCGACGTGACCCGAAATATAGCGTCAGTAAACGATGCCTAAATAATTATGTGGTGCTGGAGTGCAAATTAACCTGAGCGAGTTCAGG
>LQNK01000128.1:632617-665841 GCA_001586405.1 Phoebis sennae | reverse complement strand
TCACTAGTGTTGTTAAAAGTTTTCATGAATGAACTTTACTTTTTATGCTCGGAGTGTTCCGACGTGACCCGAAATATAGCGTCAGTAAACGGTGCCTAAATAATTATGTGGTGCTGGAGTGCATGTATGTAGATTGTTTTCTGTAGCTATTTTGTGATTAACGCTAGGCTAGTGAGCGCACGTGTTATGGGGTCGGAATGTGTAGCGGATGTCGCGCCGGTTCCAATGTCGGGTCAAGCCGCCGGACCGCTGTGTTGTTGTGAACTTTACTTCGTTGGACTGAACACCCTTTTTATTATATATAGATGTATATAATCTATATATAAGTAAAATTCAATTACCGTTCGTTAGTCTCTCTAAAACGCGAGAACGGCTGAGCCGATTTGACTGATTTTAGTCTTGAAATGTTTGTGGAACTCCAGAAACCATGAAGAAATTGTGTAGTATAATAAAAACCATAATTATATTTTCCTATACTTACAAATAGTTCGAGTCTTTCAAAAACGTCACGTTCAAAAATTGCGGTATGTTTCAAAAATTGTGTATCTACTTATTTCCCCGAAGATTGTATTTGGAAAATTGGTTCGGATTCTTGCAATATTGCAATTTTTGAAACACTCATGGAGACAACTGTCGTCTCAGTCTCCCGTAACCACGCTTGCTGTAAAGTGCTCGAAACGTGGGATTAAATAATAATGTATAATAAACCGCGTTTAAAATCCTTTAAGAAGTATTTTATTTAAAACGATAGAGGTGGCTTTAATAGCATATAGCAATTGAGAAATAATTCTCATATGACGATTAAAATCCCTTCTTTTTCCAATCCTAGATTACGCTGATGCTTGCTTTCCGGATATCACAGTCGAGCAGATGGAGAAACTTGAGCGCCTTCTAAATTACTGCATACGGTTTGTATTCGGTCTCCGTAAATATGACCATGTGTCTACCTTCCGTAAGAAGCTCAAGTGGCTCCCAGTCCGTTTGCGTCGGAATTCTCACTACCTGCATCTCCTTTATCGTATCCTCTTCATCCCTAATGCTCCTATCTATCTCAAAAATAATTTTAAATTTCCTCACTGTGAGAACTATACTCTTCGCTCTGTAGACAGGCTCGTGCTGGGCATTCCACCTCACCGCTCAAGGTTCTTTGGCAACTCGTTTTGCATTACTGCTATTAGCCTCTGGAATGCCTTACCTGTTTCCATAAGACAAGCTCAAACCTTATCTTCTTTTAAAACCTTAGTTCATAATTACTATTTAAGTACTGTATATGATTCATCATAAATTATTTATTTAATTATTTTGTATGTACTTGTATTGTTATATTTTGCAAATACATGTAATTTATTAATTTATTTTATGTAATATGTATATAATATGCACAAACATATTTAAATTTGTATATTCATTTATTCCTTATTCTAAGTATTTGACACTTTTACCTGCCTCCTACAATATCATCTCCTATTTCAGTGGGTTGCCTGGAAGAGATCACTTTTGAGTGATAAGGCCGCCCTCTGTGTTGATTGTAACCTTATTAGAATTTAAGTTTATATCTGTACTTTTTTTTCAACACAATAAAGTGTAAATAAATAAATAAAATACGTCATCATTATCGTCTCCGTGCCTAAGATGGAGCCATTCTAACTAAATTTCATAGGATAATGCGACAAGACAGCCGTAAAGGCTATTGTCCAACGCCTAGTTCAGCATCCTCAATAATGGGGTGAGGACAGGACAATGAGGGTATCATAACGTCTGAGCCTTATCATTCCACTATTCAGATTGCATCGACACCATTGTATTTTGTGCATTCGTATTGAAAGACACTTATAATATTTTAACATGACCTTATATGGGACTTATCTTGTTGATTGAAAAGCTAGTGAGGATTTTGTATGGATCCTTATTACCTATGATTCATTTTGTGAAAGGAGTTTCACACTCAAAAAGGGTTTGCTGTTTGAAAAGGCGCAAATGATAAAAAAAATATTGTTTATGTTTACTCCCCTTTTATTGTAAGAGTTGTCTGGAAGAGATCGCTACCTAGCGATCTCTAAGTTTTCTATTATTGTAATTCTACTTATAAACATGAAGTATTTTCATTCATTCATAGAAAATAAAAATAAAAGGTTCAAATAATTAATATTGCGACGTCCTATATTAACTGCTTGGGTATTTTTTGATTAAATAAATTAATAAGGAACTAAAAGTACCTTTTAAAATTTTCAATTAATGTAGAATCAAACTATATAGAATCGTTAAAATCTAGCATATAGCTCTATCGCGAATTTCCTTCACAATTTAATATTAAATTGCATTTTGTTAACTTAACTTTGTTGAGCTGCATTAAAATATAGTATTATTATTTATAATGGTACACTCGACCCGCGCTGTGCCATTCAAAATGTTTCGAATTATGATATTTAGTGCTGCTTTTCAGTAGATTTTTACTAAACTGCATTTTATAATGATTCAAAATTTAATGATGCCGGAAAATTTAAGAATGTTTAAACACTGCATACTGTCATTTTCGTCAAAGGTCAAGTGTTACGGCATTCGCGTTAATTATTCATCCTATTACTGGTCGCTTTATATTATTTGCTTTTGTTTTTACTCGAGGGACTTTGCCGGTCCTTTCATTGAATAAAAATAAAATAAATTAACTGTCTACATTTTACATGTGTCGGTCTGTTAGTCTGTTTATGTGTTTCGGCTTTTGACACGGTCTTCAGGAACTTTTTGGTAAAGCTTTTTTACTTGAAGCATTTTTAAATATTAACATATAAATAAACGATATTGTTCATCCAGCCAGTAGAAATATTTTACAATATAGTTTTAATATTGTCTCGAAAGAACAATTCGTTCACTAAAAATTAGTTAAATTATATCTTATATTTAGTGATACTTATGTCTCTAGGTACCTATGTATTACATTCATTATTATTTTTATAATTTTCTTTAAACAATGCAACTAATATTGAAATCCATGTATTGTAAAAGAAATAAAACAATTTCAGTATAAAGCAGTCACAAGCGATAGAACGTATTAAATGAATCCGTAACACACAGTTAAGACAATAGAGATACAAAATGGGGTAATGACATAAAACATTTTACTAACAAGCCAGTTCTGATATTGTCAACAATGATAACTGCATTCGAGACGAACGAAGCATAACTCATTTCATTAAACTGTGTCTTTACGGTGCGCCTGCGGGCCCATTTAATTCAAAGAACAAGCTCCCAACTCATTGTAACTATTTTAAACAGACCCCCCACTCTAACAGATCCCCATAACTCGTGAAGAAAACGAGGTATCAACGAATACTGGCCGTAATTCACTTTTTAACCGCTAATGATATCTTTGTAACGCTGAGAAAGTATTAATCCTATTTTAATGTGACTAATTGCAACATTAATTGACAGAAAGTTCGGGTTCAATGCGTAGGTGTTGATTATAGTATTTATGCTTGTTAAACGAAATTTATATTATACTTACTTCGCGTCCAATAATCGTTAGATTGATACGATTAGAGGATTAGTGGGAATTCTGTTTATTGACTTTATTTATGCTGTTGGGGTCATGGTCAGAATTTTTATTTATTTAATTATTAAAATTCTTTTCAAGTAGAAATAAAGTGAACACACTAATATTAAATTAGTTGCGAACAATGCGGTGCAAAATGCAGCCTTATTACCTAGAGCAATCTCTACCAGACAACCTTTGGGTAGAGAATGAGAAAAAACTGTTGTTATTTTATATATGGTCCTAAAAGTGTTGGTACTACAAAAACAAGAAGAAATATTACGTCAAAGATTTTTTAGAAACGTTGGATTATAAAAAATCTGCACATCAATTACAGATTCTATATTTGAATATTTATATGCTAGAATAACAAAATTATTTTCTTTTAGGTACATTAACCAACATTATTTGCTGCAACTCTAAGAAAAACCATCTCATACGAAGCCTTAAAATTCTTCCAATCAAAAAAAAAACAAATCAGTAAATCATACAAATTTGTCAATCCTACCGATGCGCACACGCATCGAACATCGTTCCGCGCCGTCACCGCCCGCTGGGAGCGCGGCGTGGACAACCAGGCCCACGATAATCGACGATCAGCGGCCACTTTGAAATCTGGAGCGTTACGTGATATAAAGATAGCCTGTCTTCGGGTATCGAATATCAACCACATCAAAGAGGTTTGGATGTTGCGAATACTTGTTAAATATTTTAATCATGTCTTAATTAGGTACTTTGAATAATAAGTTATAAAATAAACATCATTTTTTATGATACATTGGTGTAATTAGAATGCTAATTTGATAATTTCCTTAAAATTATAATAATTTCCTTGCTTATATCGTCCGGATGAAATTATCTTAACACGCAGCAGTTTTGACTTAACATAAGGAAAAGCTGTGAAAAATTAACGCATCAATAAATTGATCTATCTTAGAGGTCTATTTAAAGTGGATCCGAAAACCAAGGTATATATAATGAAGGCAAGATTTAGGTAAAAAGTTCATAATCTTAAAGGTTTCATAATCTTAAAGGCAATCAGTTCCCGTAGAAGTTTGAACCTCACTTATTACTTATAAGTTATAACTTCAATAATACCTACATGTTATAATTATTACGAATCTTACTATTTTATATTTAACTCACCCTTAATTTGTTTCCTCTATACACTCTACAATAAATTATTGTTCCTTCATTCATTACTTCATTTTGAATACGATTTAAAATATGATTCTAAAATAAAATGATAAAATTAAAAATAAAACTGTAAGAAATTATAATTGTATAACTTCCGAGCTCTGTAACTGCCCTCTATAATGGAGTAGAAGAAATATTTATATTTTATTCCATAAAAGCGTACTCTAGTGGTAAATAGCAATATCACAAGATGAAAAAAATTGGGGGTACTTACAATAAAATCTTCATAGATGGCGCTACTTTTATTATAAATCGAAACAAGTATAAGTATAACTATAAATTTATTAATATATAATTTTATTTCACATTAACGGGTTATATTTACTTTTTGTTGAATCTTATTAAATTAATAATCAGAATTATGATTTGGAAGCGATTATTATTGCATTGGAATATCCGATCGAAAATGTTATTATTTGTCAAGTGTCAATGTTAAAGTAAATGTCAAATGTGGAATATTCAATGTTCGTAAACACAAGGAAAAAATAAAAATATCATGAAATATATAATGCAATGATGTAGTAATTAAATCGATTGAAGTCAACTCTTAAAATTCACTCAATTATTGGTAAGAATCTACGTGACAGGATTCAAAATGCAAAACATAGGGATATATTTTAGGCACTACCGTCTTCTCTGCTATGCTCAGAAACTTATTAAAAAAACTACGCCTTTTTCAAACTATAGCACTACGATTGATATTGATGCGTTTGCATATAATATGATGTCGAATGAGAACAATAGAGATGATAGTATAAGAATTATTAGACCAGTTACTAACTTAATGAATGAGGTTACAAGAAGAGAGTATTCTGTATGTGAAAACAAAAATTCGGTGGATATAACAAAATTGTCGGCTCTGGAAATAGATAATTTAATATATGAGCTCGAAAAGCAAAATAAAGATAAGGAAGTATTGAAATTCATCAATGATTGTCAGGATAAAAGAGTAATCATTGGTAAAGATGTTTTGAAAAAGCTGTTTAGAGTGTACAGCTTCCATGGAAAGGTTGATGCTGTGGAGCAACTAAGAACTTACTGTCTTAAAGTTACACCTGCAATGTATGAAAGAAATGGAGAATTTTTACATTATACTGCAAAAGCTCAGTGTTTAAAAGGAAACTCAGAAAAAGGTCTCTCTATATTTGCTAATTTATATGAAAAGTATGAAAATTTAAGAGGGTTTTACAGAATAATATTGAAAGAATTAATTCATGATTCTGTTATGAACAGGTCAGAGGCGTCTATGGTTATTTTTAAGAAATATGTTCTAGAATTCAGCAACAAATGGAATGATAGCTACCCTCTTGTTTGCTTTTGGCATGTGTGTTGGAAAAGTGATTGGTTCTCAGACCAAATGCTTGCTAATGAATTGTTGGAAACCTCTGAAAGTCTTCAAAATATTATAAAAGAAAGGTATTGCATGTATTTGTTAAAAATACAATTATATTTAATTCAGATTATAAAGATCAAATATTTCTACCATTATTAATGTTGCTAAATGCCCATGATAAGACTTTTCTAAATAAATGGTACCAACTTGTGACTTTGGAATGAAATTTATTAATTTGTACAATTATATCTCATTAAAAAAATGGATTTATAACCTTATTGTCGTTATAATATAATAATACAATCAGACATAATTGAATAACACCAAATTTTCCTCATTCACAACTTTTCATGTAGGTAATGGAAAATAACTAAACCGACAATTTAAATCTAAATTGTGTGTTATTGTGTAATTTAAAATTTTGAATGCTTATTTAAATTTAACTAAAATACTTTTTAAATCATAAAAATGCAGATTTAATTTTCAGCTGCTAAGATATGAAAAAAAAATTATTAAGTTATTCCTTAATTTAAAATACTTTAATTTAAATAATACTGAATAGTTAACAAACAATACATATAAGTCAAAGTCAAAATGTTTATTTTCGTGAATGTCATTTACATTAACATAATAAATATATATATTTTTTATTTACCACCGATTCGAAAGGCTGTCTCTACCGAGAAGAATATTTTCTAAAACATTACTTTTTTATTATAGGGCAGCAACACTGTGCCTAAGTATTCTTAAGGAGTATAATGAAGATGCAGCCACTAGACTACTGCAAACGCTCCTCAAGTACAAAATGATGGACGAATATGCAGCAGTTTTACAGATCCTGTTTAATTACAAATGTATGTACTCTTTATGTATATTTTTTATGGTTGTAAATTGTTATGGATGTACAGAAGAAATGATTCACTCTATTTTTAAAAAGTTGTTTACAAATAAGTTGGCACTTTTTAAACTAATTGTCAAAATTACCTATTTAAGGATAATGTTATAGGCGTTATAGCATAGTAAAATATTTGTATTGGAATCTTGTTTTGTGTTTATATTCATAGATATACAGTGTCAGATGTGCACCTCTTTTTCCTTGTATTTTTAAAAAGGTCATCAATAAATATTTTAGTAATAAAATTTTAATTATAAGAACTGGTTTCGAAAATATAAAGTTAATTAAAAATCTGGCATGTGCGATTTCGATCCGTCATTTTGAGTTCCGTCTAGACCATAGTCAAAAAATATTTGGCGTCCGCCATAAATTTTTAATTTACGATTTTGCTCTTTACATTATTAACGTTGCTGACGGTCTAGACATACACAATACTTTTCGAAAATGGCCTTTTAGGGCCAAATCCTTAACTATGCGGAATATAAAAATGCTGAACCCCTTGATTTTGCAAAAAAATTAACATTCTGTATTATTTTATCGAGTAAGTAATAAAGTAACGTTTTTCAATAATATATGGTAAAGTCGGGAACGCCAAATAAAATTTTATTCATAGACTGTATAGAAGAGTATAGAATTTCGACGAGAATTCGACGGCGAAAAGACACTATTTTAATTTGTTTATAAAAAAATTTATTATATTTTCAGTGAAAAATAGGGACATCAGAGGGTGTACAGAAATTCTGCGGCATTGTGAAGTACTAGGGATTTCACTGTCATCATATCTTCAGAGCCAATTCATAAAACTGTTAATTGGGAGAAATGAAGGTGATAAGTCGATACCAGCGAAACAAGACTTTAAATTGAAGTTTTAAGTTGAGTATTATTTTTGTAAGTGATAAATTAGGATAGTGTATATAATTGTAGATTGTGTACTATATTATGTAATGTAGATAGAATAAAGATTTTTTCAATTTGTCTATGTACTTTCCTTTTATTGGACAATTCTTGGACAAAGAGTGAAGTCATATAAAACAAAGATGCCTTTGTTACAACACTTATAACTCGAGATCTGCTGAACAAATTCGGTTGAAAATTCGTAGGCAGATAGCTTAGCTTTTAATCCCGGAAATAGATAGGTTAAAACCGCGGGGCACACCTAGTTTTAAGTTATAGGTATGTATTACAATCACAAATTACACGATTGCGATTACATTTTCTAATTATATGCTGTTGTAACTAATTGAGACAAAATATTATGACTTTGAAAAAGCATACTTCGTCAGGATATGAGTCAGTTGAACTGTATTAAAATTAATAAAAATTAATCTTGTTTCTGCCTGAAACTATGTGTTAAATTCGGTCTATAGATCAGGTGTCCTGTCACATAATTCAGGCAATCGCATATCTGACAACGAAATTTTATCAAAACCCTTTCAGTACCTGTAGCCTGATAGACACACAAGCATCCTGACTCACATTTGTTATATTAGTAGGATTAATCTCTGTGTAGCTGTATGGCATGTTATTAAAAGTTTGATCGTTGCTAGTAAGCATTTTTTATGGAATACAGATCTCCTCCGATCGAGTCTTCTTATGGCACAAGAATTAGGTTTTCTACATTTTTTCGCTGCCGAAAAAACTATTCGTCACGCGTTTATATGTTCAACAGGGGTAATAGTCTATGTTCAACAGGGATGATGAAGAATTCTTATCGTAAGATAAATTTTCAAATCGATCCAGTTTTGGAGTCTATTCAATTCAAACAAATCGGATCTTTCCTCTACAAAATATTAGTTTAGATGAAGATTACTTTTATTTTCTTCTGTTAAGTAAAAAAAAGAAATTATTGTAGAAGTGCTTTGATATGATATTACTTTACATTGGGTCACTTGCATGATCGCCCTTAAAAATCATAACAAATGCCTGGCCAAATTTATCAATTATTTGTTAATAATAATTATAGCATAATAAACTAAGTGTATCAGTAAAGTCTGTTGCTCTCAATACGTATCAGGAAGACGACACAATGAGAGGTTATCGTTAGTTTAAAGTCGTATAAACACAACGTACACGCTTATATTCTAGGTGTAAATTAATTCACTTTAAAAGCTTGTACGCACTAGATCTATATATGTATAATGAAAATATGGAAAACCGAATAGTTCGGTAAAATTTGGACCGAACCGTCATCACTATAAATCATTATCTATTAAATTAATTTAAGTGATTTTTTGTTATTTTTTGCTTCTACCCAACAAGCAAAAAAATCCAATTGTTATAAATGATAAACAGCTTTCTCCTTTTTTTAGTTTTGACGACAATATTTACATAACTTTGTTTATAAGGAGACAATAAGTAATTTGTAAATTGTGATAAAAATAATTACATTTTTAACTATTCATTAATTAATATATTAATTGATTTTAATACCATTATTACCGTCTGACCATAAATTCTTTTTATAGTAATATTATAAAGCGAAGTTTAATATTGTTTGTTTGTACAAACGTTTTTTAGTTTTCTAATGAAACAGTTAGCGGCAAGCGGAGAAGGTTCACCCGATGTTAAGTGACTGATCGCAGCCTATGAACATCTACAACATCAAAATGTCGCAGATACCTTGCCGGCCTCAAGGAAGAGGAGACCATAAAAAAAATTATGGCAGATCGCATAGTCGGACCCAATATCCGGGTCGATAAAATTTTAACCGAATAGTATTCGGTATTCGGTTATTCGGTGAAGCCAGGATTAGGCGCCTCACAATCTTTATCTACTTAATTAATTAAATAGGTTTAAAGATCTTTATTTCTTATTTACGACGTGAGCCATTTACTTAAGAAGAGTTTACATTCCTTATATTGTAAGGCAATTTATTAAAGAGTTGTGCTCCTTCATATGTGATCATTTGCCTACCATAATTGGTTCGTATTTTGGGTAAGGCGAGACAGCTAGCTCTGCGCATGTTATAATGCCGCTTTATTTTGGAAAAGGTGATGTTAGTGCGTACGTTACCGTTTAATATTTTGCGAATTAGAAGACAAGTGTTATAAAAGTATAGTTGTTTAATGGTCATTATTTTTGTATCCTTGTATATTTGTTTTGTCGGAGTAAGGTAAGGGTAGTTGAAAATCGTCTTTATTTATATTGTCTGTAATGTTATCAGTCTTGTTTTATATGCACTGCCCCAAACTTCAATTAGATATATTAGATGTGACTTAACTAAAGTGTTGTAGATAGTGTGGCGCAATTTATTTGGAATACATCTTACCAAGTTACGTAGAGACCCAAGAATGGAGGTTAGTTTTGTTTTTAAGTGTTGAATGTGATGGTTCCAATTTAAGGAGCTGTCAATACGTAAGCCTAAGTATTTCTCATGATTTTGTTGTTGTAGTGGAATACGATTGATTGTAAGTTGCACGTGTGATAAAAAATGTTTGTTTTTGGATTTGAATATTACATAAGACGTTTCAGATATGTTTATTGTTAATAAATTGTGTTGGAACCAAGTGAATAGTTTATTTAAGTCGTCTTGTGCTTGTGATATAACCCTATCTATCGTTGGAGCAAAGTAAAAAAGACAAGTATCATCTGCATACAGTGCCAAGTGACCCTTAGGCTTTATATCTTGTATATTATTGGTATATATCAAAAAAAACAATGGCCCTAGTATGGATCCTTGTGGAACGCCACATGTGATCGATATGGCCTCACTTTTAAAGGAGTCATCCACCACAACCTGCGAGCGATTTGTCAAGTAGGACTTTAACTATATTTTTGTTATCAATATTCTGTCTTATTTTAGTTGTAAGGTCAATGGTCGCTGCGAGTGTATTACTTTTCGGTCTAAATCCATATTGATTATGTGATATAAAATTTAAAGAGTCTCAGTATTTCAAAAGTCTAGAATATAGGATCTTCTCCAATATTTTTGAAAGAAAAGTCACCTAAAACAATTAGTACTAGCTACATAATATTTTTAGAATTTCATTTGGGGGTACAAGGCTCAAAACATGATAGTTCATTGCTGGTGGAAGGTAGTTGAGGTAGGACTGAAGAAAAATTATCATGATATTTTATTGGAATTTAATCAGCTAAACACGTCCCTATAGTTGCAAAATATGTATTGAAAGCTTGGCAGATTTCATTTCTATCAGTGATATAAACAGAATCTACAAAGAGTTTTGAAGGACCACAACTCTGAGTATTTTTATTATTTGCTTACTTATTTATTAGATTCCAAAAATTTTTAGGCTTATTCATGCATGTCGTGAATTTTTTATAATAGTATGAGTCCTTTGTATCTTGAATTAATTTGGCAACTTGGTTTCTTTTAGTTACGAAATCTGTTTGTAGATTTTTATTCTGTGTATCCTTTTTATGTTGTGCCCAAATTTGATTTCTTTCATTAATTTCTCGAATTATATCTTTGTTAATCCAGTCATTTTTGGGCATATTCAAAACTTTGGTTTTAAGTGTTTTACTTTTCTTAATAATTAAGTCTATTGTTGTTTCTAATAAGTTTATTGTCATCTTTTATTTTGTCCTGGGATATAGTATTTTCTATTAAAGCGGATAGTTTTTGATAATCAATAGCTTCATACTGGGTTTTTAAAGTTTTAGGAGCAGGAATTTTTTTGAGTTCTAAATATATTTGCTTATGATCTGAGATCGGTGTATCGATAATAGTGAAATGAAAATAATCTTGTTTTAAATTAATACTCACTTATGATAGATTTTCTTGTTGCAGAATCTCTCGTAGAATACTTTTTGTTTGTTTTGTTGAGTAGTACGTGTCCGCATTGTTGTAAGGAGCCTTTGTATGCTTGAGTATGCTTATCTTTTGTTAAGAGGTCGATATTAAAATCTCCAAAAGCGATTGATCTCTTTTTTTGATATAGCTGGGCTTCATAAATTTCATTTAATTTCGTACAGTTAGTATAACCTGGCTTATAAATTACTCCTACATCAATTGCTAGCCGTTCTAGACGAATCCAAAGAAAGTTATTTCCTTCTAGGTATACTGATTCCGTTAAACTGTGCTTTAAATTATTGTGTACAAAAGCCGAGACTCCTCCACCCTTTGAATCGTTTCGATAATTATAGTAATGTGAGTAGTTATCAAGCTGTAGCTCTAGGGCTTGAGTTTCTGATGTTATCCAGATTTCTGTGATTAGAATTATACGAGTTGGTTTTGCTAATGACTGTAAAATACATTTGAGTTCGTCAAATTTACCCCTTTTTCGTATGCTCCTTGCGTTGAGGTAGAGAAATCGTAGTCTTGATTTTGTAATTTAAGATCTTCATATGAATTCACTGTTTCATAAGTGTTTAAATCTTTTGAAGGGGTAGAAAATGAACGGTTGCTCATTAATAGTTTTTTGGCATTAAGTTTTTTATTATTGGTGTTCCGTTGACATATTTGATAGTTAGACCAGTTTCTCCTTTAGTCTGGCGCTGATTTAATTCATCCTGTAAATTTTTGAGATATTTTTGTTGGGCTGGGGTTTGGTCAGAGAAAACCTTAATATTTTCAGGGAGCTTATTTTTGTTGCGTAAGATTTGCTTTGCTGGCTCAACCGAGTTATAACATACCTTTAATCTGCGATTTTTTCCGATTGAGTACTACCCAATTCGAAATATTTTTGTGGGTTTAGGAATGTCTTTATTTAATAATGTTGTAATATTTAAAATCTTCTCTGTCTTTAGATATTTTTTGCTCTGAGGTGCATGATGATTGCTCTGGTAAACCTGCAAATATTACATTTTTTCCCGGTTTTTTCGATCTTGTAGTTCTCGAATTAATTGTTCATTTATTTTTAACTGATTTATGGGTCAAGAGCTCGATGATGAAGGATTCTCCTTAATTGACGTAAGACCCGATTCCAATAATTGTATTTTATTTTCACCCTGAATAATTTGGGTTTTTTAATTGTGAAACCGTATTTTTCAGGTCATTTTGCTCAGATATAATTGCGCTGGTAGAGGTTTTTATCTCACTAATCTGATTTGAGTTTTCACAAATTAACTTCAGCGTTTGTTCGTTGGACAACTTGATTTCAGTGATTTGTGTATTAATGTCAGAAATATTGTCATTTATTTTATTTATTATCTGTTCATTTGAGCAAACATATTTTTTTAATAATGAACTTATGCGGCCCAATTCCGATCTAATCTCTTTCATATCATTCATACAGTCACAGTTTTGTTCCGGTGGTTGTTTCCGTTTTCCGAAGGTTACTTGAGAATCAGTTAACATGTTGCTCGTAGATAATGAACTTAGCTTCGATAAGTCAGGATGTGATCCTCCGCTAGCACCTACCAAACGAGGCGGCGATCTGAATAGATCTAAATAGATTTTTTGTTTAAATATTTTTTTTATGATTGGGTACAAACTAAAAACTTTCCAATTTTTATGTGATAATCAGATAATTTTCTCCTTTTTTAGTTTTGACGTCAATATTAACATTAAATTATAATAACTTGATAATTAATTAGTAAATCGTGATAGAATAATTAAATTTTTAGTTATCAATTAATTAATATTTTATTAGTCTTAATAATGGAATTAAAAAAATGTTCAGGGGAAACTAGATAACTAATAAAACTTTTATAACATCAAAATATCACAGATGCCTTGCTGGCCTGAAGAAAAGTGAGGATTAGTGAATAATTTTTAATTTTTAATATATGAATATATTGGCTAAAATATTTATTTTTTAAAAAAATATTCTATGTTACCAGTATAGTCGGTTAAAAAATCAGATATAGCTAGTTAATATAGAGGTTTCAAATTTTTTCTACTGGATTACGCAAAAATGGCTAAACAGATGTAACTGAAATTTTGCAACATAAAACATAACATGGATTAATACATATATTACTTTTTACTATGGTTTATTTAGTACGATCCTTGGAACAATTTCTTCAACTCAAAATTTTGTGAATTCACTCATATTATACGGATGTATGGATTGTCAAACTTACATAAAAACAAAACAACTCCTTCAATACAAACATTATCTTTATTGAGATTTTCCAATAGGTACATAGTAGATAACATTAATAACGCTTAACAATAAATATATTAGTGTTATATTATTTATTTAATTGTATTTATTATAATATTTATATAAATTCGCTAAAATCTTGTAACTTCGTTCTCTTTAGGTTTAGTTGCCGCCTGCTCCGACTCAGTCTCTTTTCGGCGTATAATGTATAGTGTTCTGAAACAAAAAATATCAACATTACTTGAAAATCTATACTTCAAAAATAAGTTCAGGACTCATAGGAAACTCATTTTTTTGCAAGCATATTTGGGATTAAAAAATAATATTATAAATGTAGATATCTTTTTTATATGGGCTTGTAGTTGTAAATTGTCTTGTTTATGACGGTATGTTGTTAAGTGTAGTAGGGCCAAACTCGCAATAAGGTAACCCCCGCGAATCGACGTGAAGCAGTATCGTGTTGTGTTTTGTAAAGTGAGTGGAAGCGCCGGAGAACTGTACTCCCAATCAAACCCTTCTGTCAGTATCTTTTCTTCTTTCCCTTTATACATCCATATCTCATATCTTCTCCTTATGGAAAAGCACCTTTAGCACATCATCCTTAGATGACGAGTAAGATGTACATAAAACTTTTGCAACAGTTATATTGTAAGAAACATTGCTTTAAAGTATTTCTACATCCTATTTTCAAACTGAGTGTCGACACTTACAACTAGTTGATTCTATAAATAAAGGTTTAAAAAGTGTATAAATTCTCGGAATAGGGCCATTAGAAGGTCAATTATAGTAATTCTTAAAATTTCAAAAATAGAACATTTTCTAACAGTTCAATGTCGAGCGCAATAGAAATCGTTAGAAGGGCAAAATAGCGTTGACCGCAAGTATATTTTTTGCACAAATGATGAAATGCCATTCAAAACGCCGGCAACGTGGAAGTACACAGGACTTTACAACTGTTATTGTTCTCTCGTACGATTGTTTGTTAGAATTTGAAACATTGTATAACGTTGTACAATGAAGTGGACAAATGGATATTTTATACATCATTTCACGTATGAACCCGTTGTTCATGGAATAACTCGTGGAGGGATAGGATATGAGTTGCATTTTTGTAGATTGGGATTTGTCGAATCGGATTATACTTGCGACGGGGAATTGAACTATAATTTCTGGGAAAAAGAACATGAATTGTTACATTTTAAAGTGCGCTGTCATTTTCAATGAGTGAGAATTCTGGAAGGCCTTTTTCCTACCTACATTTCTGACCTATTTTTTTTAGGTTAGATTACCACTTTGCACACTCCTGATGATGGTACTAAACACTTTTTTCTTCTTCTTATAGCAGTTCAAGCAAACGATCACCACCGCCCATGTACACCTGTAGCACTGGCAGTGCTTTTATATTTTCTCCCTATTTTCGACTCATTTAAAACCAGGCTATCTATATGGCTCTTCTAAAGCAAGCATTACCTAGTATTACTTTACTTACAATGACTTTACTTCCTTCGACAGAAAGATACCAAATGCCCTAAACTGATACTCACAAATATATAAGAATAGCGGGAACAGCCAAGCTGGCGCTGATGAGATAGAAGGCTCCCGCGAACGTCGACAACGTGCTCAGGTACACCTTGCTGTACACGGGGGAGTATATGACAGGAACCAAGGCCTCTGATATGCTGATTAGAGAGCTTGTTTTACCTGGAAGAGAAATGGTTAACTTAGTAAAATACGAACGTATTTTTGATAGAGAGAAACTTGTTAGAATTTTGAAGATCAGCGTGGTGAAGTTATATAATCCGTTTGAAGTGAAGAAGTGGGCTTGTTTGAACGGACGGGGCAACGTATTTTGTGGGTGTTGAGTTAAATACAGTATGAAAATGGTGTTGAAATTCGACACATTAACCACTATTCTCCCCCATTGACTTCTCTCCATTTATATGCCCTAAAACAGACAATAGAATTTCTAGTCATTCTACTCTTTCGAATGCAAAAATAATTTTCCAAATCGGTCTATAAATGCCGGAGATATGCGGTAACATACATTAAAAGGATGCGGTCGAATTGAGAACCTCCTCCTTTTTTTGAAAGTCGGCTAAAAACCATCAGACGCTTTTCCGATCCGACGGTCGCCGCAATTTAGTATTTCTCGCTCTGTCTAAAATTTACATTTTCTAAAACTTCTCGACCAACAAAGCCGCTGTGAGTTAGTTTGTGTTGAGGGTTTATATATTTATCGAGGTTTTATATAATCATTTCACACGAAGATAACTTTTTAAAACCAGAGTAAATAACAAACTATAAAATATTTTTTCCTTTTTTGATCTTACCGTAGCTTTGTTTTTTCATTCTTATTTTTTATTACAAGATACTTACCAAGAAATTCAATTGCATTCGTTCTATTTGCAATAAAGAATGGTTTATTAGTGGTTTTACCCAGACTTTTAACTAACTTCCAAGTCAAATATAATTATTTAACTTCTAAAAATATGACAAACTTACGTTTCAACAGTAAGTACTGATTTGGTTTTTGCTGGTCTTAATTTTGTATCGAGTAAAAGTCTATAAAATTGGAAAAAATAACTGAAGATTTTGATAGACGAAGGTCAGTCAAGTGTAGCGTACTATCTGAGCGTGAAGTATTGCATTTTCCACCCATTTTTAACGGGTGCAAATTGAATAGGTTTTAAATACCTTGCGTCATAATAAATACGAGTTGAACGTTTTCGTTAAAGTACGAAAAATTAAATAAAAAAAAATTATAATAGTGTTATTAATGCTTTTGAAAGTGGAAAACATGGCTTAAGGCCTAATGTATATTGACTCGATGTACCACAAAATTTTAATAAGTTTTAATGACATTATTCAAAAATAAGTGCGAATAGCGAACATCCCTTCATAGGGCCTAGATGTCAAAATGGTTCACGTAGTTTGTCACTGAGAAATGGTGGCAGCAACACCAAAGGCACGACATGGATAGGTACAGAAGATAATCTCTATAGTTACATACAAAGCGCGCTGGAGCAATGCACACATAGTAACCGTTCACTGAAGCGATATTTGGGGCCACTTCGGAACACTTTAATTGCGAGTTTCATCTGTGTGAGGAACGCGTTAGTCAACTTTTTGTGCAAAATGTACTTGAAATTATTCTTAAATTTCCATTCCTATTTTATTCTCAACGATGAACCAAATGATAGTTTTTTACATTAACCGTTTGAAAAGTAAAATAATACAAGACCGACTTCTGTGTGTTTTGAGCCAAAATATAAAGAAGGTACTGCAATCGTTTGGCTATTCTTTTCTTGAATGTCAATGGTATGCTTAATGCTATGCCACGTGCGACGTTCAAACTCACTTTCCTATATTTCCTATATATCTTAGTACATAGTAATTCAAAATTATACGGGAATTTTTCATACTTCTTTGTTATTGCAATATATAACATTACGCCGTTATTAAATATATTGTTTGGATAATCAACAAAGCAAGCGAGCAAACTAAACCAATTTAGAAAATCAAACAATGACCGTGTAATTAGTTAATATTGATAACGAGAGATGGAATATATATCAAGGTTTCGTTTCGTAATCGTATTTACATTGTTCTTTTAAATTTTTACGCTTTTACTGAGTTTATAAATAACATTATTAAAATGTTTGTATTATTCCGTGTGGGAAAGCAAATAATCATGCCTTTATATTTCCTTCATTTCCTACCATCTAATAAGTTAAAACTAGAAAAATACCTATAATAATCTGAAAAGTTAACAAGAACACTGCTATAAACACTTTCTGAAAAATTATAAAAACAAACTTTCAAGATTATATTTCAGTTATATTATTTTAAGTGAAATAAGAAAATGAAAAAATATGAACTGAAATAAATTTTAAAAAGGTTCCCCTTAAATACATATATCGTGTGTAATAGTAAAAATGCTACTCTGTTACTCTATTACTGTTACTACTATAATTTTTCTTGTTTGTTTAGGGACTTCTGTGATAAATTACATGCCCCATCGTATCATAAAATAACCAAACCTTTCAAAATCCAATGCCAATCTCGGCAGACCGACACGACCAGAGAGAGATCAGGCGCAGGACCGACGGTTTTACGTGCTCTGTGAGGCACGGGGGTATTCCAATAACGCCAACTTCCAGTGTTAGGGCTGCTATTGAGACTTTTTGTTAGAAAAATCTCAATATAATGTTTTTTTCCCGGAAATCAAACTAGACCTCTCGATCTATAGTCTATCTATAGTAAGATGCAACCACTAAATCGAGGCAGTCATAATCTAATAATATGTCTCAATTATCGTTTATTCAATATATAGAAAAACTAATACGTGTTAACTATTTTTGCTAAAATAATTTGATCGTCATTCAAGCAATTTTAACCTTTGTTTGTAGCCTTGATAGATTGAGCTTGATCTAAATAGGATAATCGCTCCAAATTAGTTGTCAGCTAATCATCTCTCGTTTAAGAAATATATATAAAGAAACTGTATCTGATCATGATTTATTGCATAGTGAATTCAAGTTCTTAAAAGTACCTCTCGATTTTGTTAGTTTTTACGAGGTTCATGTTTTATTTAGTACCGAACCGACGCAGGTTGATTTTGCTCAGTTTTAATGCAAATATCCTAGTTTTTTCCATAGCTCAAAATTCTACTTTGTCACCTGTCAATTGAACGATCATACATGGCAGTTAATTTAAACTGATTTAATGTAAATTGTGTGTCGAAAATTTTTCTTTAATTAACTAAAATATTCAAAATAAAGAAAGGAGAAGGAAATTTTAGGTTAACTATATAATATATGGCAGATTTGTCAGAGATTTGGGTGATGTAGAAATTGCTTTGTTGTTTTATTGAATTTATGTAACTAGCTGAACTCCGCGGTTTCATCCCCGTATAAACCCCTTTCCTGAAAGATTTTCGGGATAAAGGTTATCCTATGACTTTCGGGTTTCAAACAATCTCTGTACAAAATTTCATGCAAATCGGTCCAGTAGTTTCAAAGCCTTCAAACTAACAAACAAATAATCAAATCTTCCTCTTTATAAAATTCGTATAGACAAATCTTTGTTTTTTATGTTCATTCCTCGAAATGTTAAAATTGAGCTTAGAAGTGCCCAAGCTGTCTCTGAAAATTC
Organism: Phoebis sennae; assembly: GCA_001586405.1. Taxonomy (NCBI): domain Eukaryota; kingdom Metazoa; phylum Arthropoda; class Insecta; order Lepidoptera; family Pieridae; genus Phoebis; species Phoebis sennae. The sequence continues at coordinate 646,726 of LQNK01000128.1, read as the reverse complement.
CAAGCGACGGAGTGTCAAATTTTTTTAGCAAATGTTTCGTCAAACGTTATTTTTTAAAGTATTTTTTGTGCGTCATTACTTAAACACGTGTGTTTACGCTTTTTACGTTATCGTTTTATTGTGGAAATAAATTGAGATGAATCTGATCGAACTTTCTCGAAAAGTTTTCATTGGAATTATTTGTATAGACCGCATTATGTTAAAACAGTTTAATATTTTATTCTCCTGTTTATTGGGGATTTAACAAAATAATATTGCCTTTTCATCATAAATGCCGTCCTTTTTATATTATTTTATGAAATTAAGAATAAACATAACGTATATTTGAAGTGATAAAAGTAGACTGCATAGTCCATAGTCACAATTACCAAATCTATAATTAATGTAACTGTTGAATGTTGCTCGGCTTGCGCAAAAGAGAGATTGACGCTAACTCGCGATCGACGATCGACTAATAATTCTAATTATAAACATTTACATTTAAACAAAACGGATTCACGTTTAACAATTGAATTGTCATTAGCGTCCCGAATGCATAAGAATGAATGAATTTATATTCGATATTGCAAAGATATGGATCTAAGATGAACCATTGTATTTCAATTTATAAGAAGATCGAGCAAAATAAGAATTGTGTATATCTTTGTTACTTGATGTTTGCTTAAATCAATATCAATAGATTTTATATAACATTTCAAATACTTTATAGTTATTATGATTTTCTATACAGTGAATCAGTGTTTATTTGGACGTAAGTTATCAGAATGTCTAAGGCTCTAATTAAAGGTATACAGGGTGGTGACGACGGCAACACTTTTAGAAATATTACAAATATTTCGTATCGAATCCAAGCTGTACACAAAATTTCAACGAAGGTCGTTCAGTAGATAAGACACAAAATACATTTTTAAATTTTGGTATTTTAAATCATGCTGTATGTTTGGAGTATTTACCAAAAATATTTTTGCATAATTTATTTTGTTTAAAAAACTTTTCTTTTATATCTTAGTAGATATAAAAGAAAATTTTTTTTAACACTTTTTTGTCAGTTTTTTCTAGTAAGAATAACTTAATTCATCTTTTGATCTATTTGTGATGACAAGAGCAGTTTGTGTTTTCCTTAAAAGGGATTCGATCCCCGTACCCTGTATATGCGATTTTATTTTTATGAAATATTTAATATTAGTTATTTTTTAAAGCACATTATAACAAAAAAAAAATAGTTACATTGTTGGCCATAACGGTAAAACTTAAATAAATAAACGATTCACTAATTAAAAAGGCTAAGTCTTTCCCTCGCTTTATACTTATTATTTTGTCACATATATACGTTAAATAATTTTAGAGTAAAGTCGAACCAATACATAATACCTAAATCATACATATTCAATGTTTAAAAAACCAACAAAACATGTCGGTTCTTTGTTGAAACATTTGACTAAACGGTTGCAAAAAATATCATAGACAATAATGCTAATTTAATTTAATTTGGAAGCGTGATCATGCAACACTTAAATAGGTAAGTATTTATAAATCGATTGATTAATGAAAAACAGAAGTACTCTATCGCGTGCGCCGTTGCATAATTCCGATTGGTTTAAAAACAACCTAACGAAACTAGCACATGATAATCGATTCTTGTCAATGTGAACTGAAATAAAATAAATACGATGATAATCTATTTCTATACTAAGAGACAGCTTGGACACTTCGAAGCTCAATTTTAACATTTCGAGGATTGAAGATAAAAAACAAAGATTTGTCAATATATAAATTTTATAAAGAGCAAGATTTGATTATTTGTTTGTTTGTTTGAATGCCTTGAAGCTACTGGACCGATTTGGATGAAAATTTGTACAGAGATTTTTTGAAGCCCCAGGAAAGACATAGGATAGTTTTTATCCCGAAAATCCTACGCGGGTGAAACCGCGGAGCTCGGTTATTATTACATAAAGGTAAAGAGTTTGTTTGTTTAAATGATAATCTTAGGAACGGCTGGTCTGATTTGAAAACATCTTTTCAACAAACTTCGTCGATTTGAGTCATTAATTTAACTTGGAAAGCAATCACTATAATTTTGTTTCTTAATCAACAAACCATTTTATTTTCCAGCTAGAATATTAGCTACAATAATCTCTTTAAATGATACTGCAAAAATACGTACGTATCAATTTACTGATATTACGCTTATAAATTTCAACTAAAATAATTCAATATACCTTATTAGTACCTTGATTTTTCTTATGCATTTTTTGTAACCAATCAAGAGTTTATTGCTTGAAACTGCGTTTAAACAATGCTATGTTGTCGCTTTTATCTGATAATCGTTATAAATGGTGTCAAAACATTTAAATAAATTTTGCATTATCTATTGTGTATAGTATAAATAGTATGAATGAATGAATGAACGAATGAAAACTCTTTATTAGATGCACACAAAAATACTAAAAGTAAAATCTTACATATGATACTAGTTAAACTATGCATACAAAAGGTGGCCTTATCGCTATGAAGCGATCCCTTTCAGGCAACCCGTGGTTGGAGAGAAAGACAACATAGATATTTAGTGGCGAAGTAGGTGCACAAGACTAACAAGAAATAAATAAATAAAACAGAATCCCTTGTTCCCACCCTATACATTTTCCAAATCATTTTCAATTCTTTAAAAAAATCCAAATAATCAATACATTAACGATAAACTGGTAGCGGTACAGAATACCATTTTGGAGTTAAGTTCGTATGTCTTATGGGTTATCTATTATTTTTATGATTGATTAAACGATAAAGAGGTAGCGGTACAGAATACCATTTTGCAGTTAAGTTTGTATGTATGTGTTATCTATTATTTTTAGAACTCACCAACTTCATCTGCATTGACTAACTTCGTAGCAATAGACCGTAAAGAAGTAGCAGCCGCCGCGCTGAACATGTCCAACACCGGGCCGAGGAAGTACACGGTTCTCGTGGGCGCCATAGCGTAGACCACGCTAGCGGCGATGCGGCTCACACACGCGACCATCCCTATGATGCTGTCTTCTATGTTCCATCGCTTGCTGAAGAGATAGATCGTGATGAAGGACCCTGTGAACGATTTTTGTTTAATCATTTTCAAATGTGCTCTAATAAACAATCATAAATCACGTATTAAGTAATATACGATTTTTGTTTAATAATTCTCAAATGTGTTCTATTATAAAATCATAAATCATATATTAGAAAATTTATACATACTAATATTTATAACGTTGGACACCTTAGATCGTATTTATTTCTTAAGTCTGCAGTTTCGCAAAACCTTTTTCTAATCATTATCTCTTACCTTGTCCCTTACGAAATTTCATAAAAATACATCTCTATTTCAGACAAATACATCCATATCAATACATTTGGGATCTAAATTAAATAAAATAAAAATTCAAGATAAAAAGTGATCAGTTTTTGTTTTTATGTAAGTTTCTTTTAGACCGGTGCTAATAGAAAAAAAACATTGTACACTAACCATATATATAACCTATTTTACATATGATGTACACCTATATTACATATACATACCAATGTTTTATTACATATGATGTACGGTACTACAATATTTTTCACACAAATAAACGTGAAAAATAAATTATATCTATGGCATAGTGTAGAAGAGAACTGATTAGGTATTTTGTGTGATAGAACGCAGTCAAGGTCACACGTAAAATATTTTTTATATAAATATACCTGAGTAGGAAAACAATAAATAAACGTTGTCTTGATGACAAAACAAATTAAAAATATTTCGCAAACATACTGATAAAACCATGTAGCTTCTTTGTCATTTCCGTTACAATATTATATTTATTTATGTTTATGGCATAGACAACGTACAGTCATTCAAAAAAGCGGCCAAGTTCGAGTTGAACTCGAGCAAGAAGTATCCGTACCAGATCCTAAATGTTTAATTTATTTTTATTTTTAGTATTTGTCGTTATAGAGCTATTACAACATTCTGGTTATAACATGGTGACAAACAAAATGACAGATAGTAGAGGATTAGTAACGTTTTTAATCTGTATCTTCTTCACGCTTCAACCACAACCGATTTGGATGAATTTTTTTAAGTATAGAAATTGTTTCAAACCCGAGAAAGGACATAGGATAACTTTCAGACCGGAAATCCCGCGCTATCCCATATACGTATATATTCTTTAAATTACAATACCTTTGTGTTAAATATAAATAATAGCTTACAGATCAAGTTTGTAATTGTTATTATTACATCTAATACATTACAAGAACTAGTTGTTAACTCTACGTAATCCATTTATTGTAACAAAAACGCGATTCCCAAACAAAATGTACAATTAACTTTATATTCCGTACTTAGAATTTGCTGCCTGTATTATAATTTGAATCCTGACATATTCTTTCTACATATTCCTTAGCAGTTTAGGCATATTTATATATGTTTTTTATAAGGCAAATATATTAAACAATGACGGCTTTGTTAAAAGTTGAGACCTGCTGGACCAATTCGGCAGAAAATTCGTATCGAGATAGCTTAGAACCAGGAGTATGACATACATATAATATTTTTAAGCCCACGGGAATTGGCAACATACGCGGGTAAAACAGCGGGGTCCAGCTAGTATATGACAAAATTATAACACGCGGGCAAAGTTACAAGTAAAAGCTAGTGCAGTATAGATAATTAGACAAGCGGGTACTAGTCCAGCCAAATTCAGCGGGACCGTATACCCCTATTCACAAATGCGAATACGATTGGAAAGTATTGAAAATCGGAACAAGATTCATAAAAATCGATGGAAACGTCTTCATTCCAACCCGAATGCGACTTGTGAATCTGGCCCCAAGTTCATAACAAATACGCGAATCTTAAGCTTTATTTACATACCGAGTGAAAACAGAACGTAGCACCCATATTGATCTCAATTGTTTTAGTGAAGTCGAAAGCGACGCATTATTTATTATTGAAGTTGACTACATTAAAATGTTTGTTTTTAGGATAAAGTTCTTCCAAATCGATTGTCAAAGTATCCATGAATTGAAAATTGAATTGATTTAAATTAAAAGTATTGATCCAATACACATTCGCGTGCTAAGAAGATTTATTATCTTGCGGCCTGGCCACGACCGTGATAGTAACAAGTAACAACGCTACGTGAAGAGATTGAACAAAAATATTAATATTAGAGCTCGTATTATTACATACTGGCTGTTACGAGGGACTTCACTCCCGTAGCATAATTATAAAGACTATATTCAGGGATGACAGGATTCCAATGGTAAAATAATTTTTCAAATCGATCCAACAGTTTCGGAACCTATTCAATGACAACAAACAAAAATCCAATCTTTCCTCTTTGTAATATTAGTGTAGATATTTTGTGTTTGCCTTGATGATCAACTTTCTGAACCGGTGGTAGTATATTAAACATTGATTATTTATTATTCATAACCACGAATGCAGTTTAATTGAATATATTGTTTTTTGATTTTAGGATTTCATAAGCTGTTCATAATTGGATATATATTTTTCTATTAATCTTTATTTACTGAAAAAAAAATTACAAAGCCATATGAGTACAATTTACAATATTTATATTTGATGGATTTGAGTGGTCTTTATTTTTGTAATTATTAATTAAATCAAAACAAAGTAAGATTTGCTTATCTCTATGTTATTATACATGGCGCTTAGATGCCACATTACTAGAGAATACTAAGTAATCTTCACCCATTAAGTAACCAGGTAAAAATTATAGATTAACACATAAAATATGTTTGTAAATTTGTTCCATGGCTATGATAAATTTTTAATTATAAAAAAATATTGCTTTTAAATTTCATTCATGGGCCAATTGAAAGTATAAAACTACTAATATATGCGCGCGTTAAATTTGGCTTGATAAAATAGAAAATAAAACTTACGCGTGACCTACGTTATCTATTAAAAAACTGCACCAAAATCCTCTGTTATTATACCTAGGCACACACCGGTACGCTACTATTTTTAATACTATGTAATAGTATTCTACGGGAGTGAACAGCTAGTTATAAATAATTAGTAACCCGACTAACCTAACCACGTCAACAACAATCAACAAGAATCCACAATCCATCACAAACAGTACGAAAAACGTAAAAAATCTTCCATAATAAATAACGTGCTAATAACATCTATTTATTCATACGACACACACACCTAAATATACCAGTGTGCAATGACTGAAAAGTAAACGCGGTTGGTTTGCTTTTGATTACAGTTTCTTGGTATTGTTGATATGATTACGCATCCATCTGTCAAATTACGCGTATCGTTGTCATCTTCGAGGTGATTCATAAATAAATTTTGAGAACGTATTTTCTTACGTACATCTCGTATAGGGACTGTATATATTGTATTTAAATTAGTATTTGGACTGTACGCGCCTTCCTTTTATGTTTCTATGTATGAATGTTTCTAAATGTCTTCTTTTGCTGATAAAAGATGATGATATAACAAGCTCAAAATATAAAAATATGGTACTTTTTTTAGCTCTCCAACCATCTGACTTTAGTATTAAACCTTATTATTTATTACTAAGGTTTACTGCGCAATAATATCATAAAACAATGTATCATTTCAGTACGGTTAGATGTAAAGAAATCTACGACGCAATCACGTTAAAAACTTATCTCAATCCACAATAAAATAAATGCGACGAAAGATAAAAATAAAAATGAAATAAACATTACTTACCAACGGTTCCAACAAGAACGGAGTAGGTTAAGAACAGGCTGTAGTCGATTTCCGTGAATTTGAACTTGTAGCGCGTAAACCAGTACGTCATCTGCGCCTCACCTTACCAAACGAAACATCTATTAGTCAATCTCTCGAGCGTCGACATCTGCAAACATTATGCGTGACAGCTTCGTCTCCGCTGCAGCAGTTTGCCAGAAGGGACATGACTCAAAAATATAAGAATTAATACTAGTTTCACAAACAAGAAGTCCTGGGTTCGATAACCAATTTAGTAATTAGGTTAGGCCCACCAGGGTACAGAAGATAACATGGTGTGGCTAAATTGAAATCGATCATTGAAAATAGTGTATTATAAGTAACTACCCCAGGTACCCTGATTAAATTTTACTTTTTAAATATTTTAGACAATTGATAGTTTCTGAACAGAAGACGTACTCTCACAGAGATTTATATAAGCCTCTCGTAAATTCCGGAGACCAGAGTGACACGTGTATAACCGTTCTATAAATGTTGATTGTACCTTAAGAAACATTTACTTAGGGATTATATTTTCGTAAACTCATTTGTTTGCCTCTCATGAAAGTCAAGATGCTAAGTTAATATAAATAATATTTTTATTAGAGCGAAGTACGCAATTTAAAAGGCTCTCCACATAATCAGATGATTAACCTTATTCTTTAGAAGAAATAGTATTTGAAGAGCCTATTTAATAATAATTCGTCATTGATACATAGAATACTGAAATATTTGAATTATGGCTTATCCTTTTGTAATATTCTTAAAATATATTAAATCAAATAACTCCCAAATTTTATCAAAGTGGAATTTAGTTATTTGAAAACTATATTCTTTATTAAATCTCCAAATATACTTAAGCCACGATAACTTTTAATTAATTCTGCGGAGTAAGATTTTAAAATATGTATCTTTCAAGTTAAGATAGAAATTATCTACGATTTCTAAATTTAATCTATGATGTTTGTTGGCAAATCACAGTAAGCACCACTTACTTTACTAAACCCTTAATTAAGGTTCTTACTATAAGTGCTATTCCCACTTTAAAGTTAATTAACTCTATTAATGTTTAGAGTATATAAATTAAATTATAAGTGAGTTCTAAATAGCTTTTACTAAAATGGTTATGATCTAATTATGCATATTCTGAATAAATTGTAAAACCTACTAACAACAAAAATATTTTTAAGATTAAGCATAAAAATTAATATTTTTTTCGCAACTATCATAACTATCATTATCGCCTCTGGTTTGATGCTAAACATCGTGTTCGGATCGTCTCATCAGTACTGATATAATACTAATTTAATTATTTTCTTAAACGCGTAAATATTTGTTACCAATATGTGTTATTTATAATAATTACTCTTCACTTGCGCTATCAAAGTGCAATAAATTAGAGTATGCTGCAGCTAAACCACATTATATCTTAAAGGAAATCTTTCTCTTAGCTGTAAAACGCGACTAAAAGAGCTAAAAATAGTGTCAGAAGCAGTATAAGCAGCATTCTAATTATTTACACTGTGTTTATCATAAATATTTGATCAAAGATGTTAATATACAAAGTTAGATTCATATTGTACATTAGTTAGATCAAAAAATTTAAGATTTGTTGAAAAACATTTGCTAATATTTTTATGACAATAACCTTATAATTTTTTAATAATAATATAAGTTTGTTCATCTAATGTACTTAATCTTATTGTAGTGATTATTCCAATTTATATTATTTTTATATATACCTTGCTAAAATTGTATTAAAAATTTATTAATGTAAGAGCAATTTCTCTTTGTAGACTTAAAAGGAGAATTATTGATAGAGCGAGACGAGGTCTCACAGTCGCGATGGCCGGGCGGTTGTATGTTAGACAAAAAAAATCAAGTTCGAAGATGAGTGAAATCGGTGGGGGGTTACAAGGGGAGGTCAAATAGGAATGTTTATCCGAGAATATCTGGAGTATGGATAATCTCTATCTCTCTTGAAAAAATTGTGTAAGCAAATAGATGAAGAAACTCTAGAGTACAGAAATGAGCGAAATCAGTGGGGGAGAGAGGTTAACGAAGATAAAGGGGGAGGGGTAATAGGTGATTTCATATAGCTGAGTGTGGTGTCAAATGAAAGGTCTTCAGAGTAATTACAACGCAAGGTCTAGCTCGGAGCGAACCATATTTATAATTCGCAATTTACTTTAGTACAGATAGTGTAAATAGAATATTAAGTTATGACTTGTTTGTTACATAAGTTTACTTAAGTGTATTAATTAAGTAGAGACGCGAGTAAATATGTCGGGTTGCTTCATAATGAAAATGAAAATTATACAAGATATAATTCTAGCATATTTGGAACATTTTACATATTTGTATCACTCATTTATTTATTACAAGTTGTTCCTCAGCTTCGCTTCCTCAGCATAATGTTATATAGCCTATGTTCATCGGGGCTAATGTAGAATTCCAAAGGCAAAAGAATTTTTAAATTGGTTCATTACTTTCGGAGCCTAATCAATTAAAACAAACAAAAATATCAAATCTTTCCATTTTTCAAAAGTATTATACTAGTTCTATAAATTATGTTGCTATATTTACACCTAAATTTTCAACCGGTACTAAAGGTCGAACCAATGCGATGTGGTCTACGCATTGCATTGGTTCGACTGTGGGAAACGCATTTGTAGGTCTGCCAAGCACCTATCACCTCACTGGTTTGTACCTATCAAAATATATATATGTATTCCTATGTCAAAACATCATTCACATTAAATAATATTTATTCATTAATAAAGATGTGAAAATTTTTCGCAAACACAATATACAAAGACATAAGGTATTAGCTGATAGGACACCTTTTATCGACCCTCAAATTCAACCCGAATGAAGCTACGGGCAGAAGCTAATATGACATACTAATAAAATATATCAAGTTATTTCGTTAATACCAACAGTAATTCATTTCGTGTCGCACAATTTAATAGAACATAGTTTAGTTTTTTTCATGAGATAAAGCAGTTTCGACCTAAATCCAATTAGTTAAACTTATAAATATATTGAAAATTCATAAATGTCCTTCTTTACGCTACATTATTAACATTCTTTGGCGTACAGAGCAGTAAAGTAGAACCAAATTTATTGCTTTTATTTTTCATCTTTAGCAATGACGAGAGAACATAAAAAACAGACTAAGTAATAATTTTATAATTAGTATCACATGCATTGAGACTGATTCGCATTAGACTGGTTGGATCTTTGACTACAGATCGAAGATTCAAAAAAAAAATTTGTAAAAAAAATCTTAGTGATAGGCTAGGTCCAGGAATTTGGCGTCGTTGCTACCCGTGGGGTCAGAGAGGACAGAGGGTAATTCTGATGCATAATATCTTCAGCAACAACAGTGGGAGCCGAAAATTGTACGATTGTTATTGTATTCCCACCCCATTCCTCTTCCATCCTGTTCTGATTCTCTCCCAATTTTCCATCATTATTCCTCTTCTTATTTCCTCCCCGTCCTTCAAGCCGGCAAGGTATCTGCTGCATTTTGGTATTGTAGATGTTCATGGGCTACGGTCAGTCACTTGCCTGCTTTAATATAAAAATATATTCCTGTCCTGCGCTTGGTCTCTCTCCGGTCGTGTCGGTCTGTCGTCCCTCAGGCCTTGAAGGAATGAGAGTCCTTTACTCTCCTATTAATTAATAAACAGCGCACCTGTGTTCACGTGTACGCTTGTGCATTATATTATCTCCTGGCTAGTCTCGAATGGCCACCATAGCCAAAATAGGTCAGGGGAGATATCTTGTTCATTATAATTATATTTTTAAAGAAGGTCATTTATTTAGTAGATAATGCAGAAGTAATCCGGTACAGATATCAAAGTGTGTCATTTAAGTGCAGATGAAAAAAAATTATTATACAAATGTATAAATACGTGATTAAGTAATGCTAATTGTATAATTAGATGTTCTGCCTGGTATTGTATCCTTTTCAACCGACACATTTTTACTATATATTTATAATATAATATTTTGGATGTGAATAATTTGTTGTTCGTGCACTGATCATGCCGAAAGTAAGAAAGGTATTTTGATGAAATTGTGTATAAAGATAGAGTATTAGCTGGACTAGGCGACCCCGAACATGCAATGATGAACATTCAATGTTGAATTAACGCGAACGAAGCCGCTGACAGAAGCTAGTATTATTATAAATGTTTGAATGTTAGAGTGCCAAATACGGCGCCACTATTGAATGGATTCTTATGAAATTTCTTACACAAATAGGCTATTACCTGAATTACTTGATAGGAGTTCAAGACGAGCGAAGTCGCGAGCAGATGCTAGTGTGCGAAAAAGATATTAGTTATGCATAAGAATTGTATCGTACGTTTTAAATAATATTACAGCTAACAATATGGCTAAAATTTTTGTAGATCTAAAAAAAATAAAATATATTTATTTGCCATTAAAAACAACTTTCAAATTTCTAAGCATCATCAATGGATCCCGCACTAGGCTTAGCCTGTCTCGCGAAACCTTATAGCGATTAACAAAAATTAAATTAAATTAATCGGTATGTGCTTATGACTAATGTAGAAAAAAGACAAAAAAATCTACATAATCTCTTTGCCTATTTACATTTGTCTATATAATGAAGAACGATAATTCGCGTTATGTTAGCAAGAACATGTTGCATTTTATGTCTTTAAATTAAGTAAATAAAATTATTTTATTCCTTCAATGCAAAGATCAATTGCTACATACAAGATAAACGATTCTTTGTCTGATATACATAGACAATAGATTGATTAATTTTATTTAATTTGAACTACCTGACGATGATGTACGAAACCGGTCGTGTTTAAATAAATAAAACATTATTGTAAAAAGTGTTAATATAGTGGAATTGAAAGTATTAAAATGTGTTTGTCTTTATGTAAAAGTGATTCTTTGTCTGAGTTTACAGCTATCAGTGAGTCAGACGTGTCTAACCCTTCAACACAATAACCGATAGGCATTTTTATACGCGATACAAAACGTGTCGTCAATGGACAAATAGTAAATATGATTTCCCCATCGTTAGTAGATAGCTCACGTCTTGCTCCAAATTCTATTGTTCTATCTGCCGTTCATGGATTTTCGACTCATTATGGCCTAAATAGTATATGTTATCCTTTTTAAAGTGATATACTTTCTTGTTATACGACTTCGTAATTTTTTTTGAACGAAACATTAATTTGTTATTGTTTCAGACTATGCAGGACAAACATACAAATTTCATATTTTTTATTATAGGCCAACATATAGGCCACCTCTGATCCCGTGGGAATTCCAGGATTAGAAGTAGCCTATCATATGTTATTCGGGGATCCTTACCTATATCAATACCAATTTCATCACAATCAGTTCTGTAGTTTTCGCGTGAAACGGTAACAAATATACATACATACATACATCCTTATAAACTTTCGCATTTATAATATTAGTAGGATTATTACTATGCATCTTAAAAAATGTATCCGCTTCATAATGTTTTGAATTCAAATATCTCTTCTGTTATTTTAAAGTGTTGTGATTTAATTAATAATGTTAATTTATATGTATAAGTTCGCAGTTGATTGCACGGCCTGGATACTAGTGAACCATAACTAATAGCCGTTTTAGTTGTTAAATAAGCGGTTTGTATAAACGCCAATTATAAACAAAAATAAACGCACTTCAGAAAGAGTGGAAATTCCGTTATTGACTAGCTGTGCTCTGCGATTTCACACGCGTACCAGTAAATCATAATACTGAATGGATATTAATAACTTTCACTATCTTTGTAGAAAAATTAATCATAATCTTAATAAAATTTTTCTTTGTCCCCACTAGAGATCCGAACCCGAAACCACTCGATCTATAGTTAAAGAATAAAGATACACTATGCCAACGAGGCAGTCAACTTATATGGGTTGTAAACTCAGTGGAAGCTCAAACTTAATCTAGAAGAATACCGAAGGATTCCTGTCTTGATTTTTAAATAAAATGCGATTTGTAAAAGAGATATAAAATGTTCCCCATGAGTTGCCAGGCAAAACAAAATTTCACTTTTATTTGTTAAAAAAAAGGAATTGCAATCATAGTATAATCTTGTGTTTGTTTTAACGCGAGTACTTTCCATTTTAAAATAAACCGCGTTTAAAATCCTTTTAAAAGTATTTTATTTAAAATTGCAATCATGTCCAACATTTACGCTAGCAGTTGGAAATAATTAATTCCATGTTATTTAGTTTTCATTTAATTGGGGAATCCAATTATTACCTACAAAAATAATTGTCAAGTATAATTCGTTTATTATCTATTCAGACTTAATTATAAACGGATATTTTATTTTTCTAAAGAAAAACAAACTACTAATATTATTAGTGTGAAAGTTTGTGTATTAAACATATTGTAACTGTTGAATGTATTTTGATGAAATTTAGTGTCTTTATAATATGTATATATCTGCATCCTTACTCCCTTACATAAATTATAAATGCTAAAGTACCGTCTGTACCGATTTAAATGAACTTTAACTTACAAATATAATTTGAAATCCCACAGGAACGGGAAATATACTCTGGTGAAACCGGGGCACAGCTAGTATTTAATAATTTTAATAGCTGGAAACCTAAAATTTTCCCAAATTATATATTTTCGATGCTGCTATAACATAAAAATACCGAAAAAAAGTGAACATATTAAGAGCACGTACACAAGTCACACTCGCACTTGGCCGCTTTTTTACTCTTATCCACTAAATAATTTTTTGGTTGATTCAAATCAAGTTTCTTAATATATTCCCTGTCAAAATTTTCACAAGATGATGCTTGTTTAAAATTTCGCGAATGTTAAAGCGGTATAATTCCTGCCAAGGATGCTTGAACATGAGGAGAAATTTTCGCCGAAATATTATGTTCCTAGCGTCAGTGGTTAAGGCTCCGCTATGAAAGTCAGTCACTTGGAACATTTTATTTTAGACCCTACTAATATTATAAATGTGACAGTAACTCTGTTTGTATTTCTGTCTCAGCTTCACGTCTAAACAACTTAAACGATTGAGTTGAAATTTTGTACAGATAGGTTTTATCCTCGAAATCCTACGAGAACAGGAGACATTCGGGAGGCATAGCGAGTTATTAATAATCCTTTATTCTTTTTTTCACAAAACTTTTGATTGAATTTTTTTAATGATACAGAAAAAGTAGGAAAATATAAATTGAAATGCTTTCGCATACTCGGCCGTCTGGGGAAACGACCGGACTAGGGCTTGCACCGACAAAACCCCTAGATGTTCCTTCACACACCATCAACCACAATCATTGTGGGGGGCTCACGGG
>LQNK01000128.1:620420-632167 GCA_001586405.1 Phoebis sennae | reverse complement strand
GTATCTCTGTCTCATCTTCACGTCTAAACAACTTAAACGATTGAGTTGAAATTTTGTACAGATAGGTTTTATCCTCGAAATCCTACGAGAACAGGAGACATTTGGGAGGCATAGCGAGTTATTAATAATCCTTTATTCTTTTTTTCACAAAACTTTTGATTGAATTTTTTTAATGATACAGAAAAAGTAGTAAAATATAAATTGAAATGCTTTCGCATACTCGGCCGTCTGGGGAAACGACCGGACTAGGGCTTGCACCGACAAAACCCCTAGATGTTCCTTCACACACCATCAACCACAATCATTGTGGGATTTATATATAGCATGTTTTAGCCGAAATTTGCTAACCTAAGCGTGCATGCACGACAATTAAAAATGATTGACGGTACATTTCATAATAATAAATGAAAGTTAAAATTATAATTAAACAACTTACACTTAGCCAAATGAACTAGTTATATCATGTTACTACAAAACTCAAAAATAATTAGAACCATTACAAAATTCAAGACAAAATTAAAAAAAATGTAAAATAAAATCAAATACGTAAATGATTCCATTGAGAGTTTTTTGTATATTTAATTCGACCATATAAAACCGAAATGAAAATGTTCAAAAATCTATCTATTATTACTAGATACGTCATTGATAACTCTTTTAAAATGTAAATCAAAACATGTATTATTTTCAAATTAGTTAAGTATAATTGTATTAAAAGAGGATACGCAAGTCTGATTGAAGGAAGGAAATTCCCACTTATGCATTTAGTGTTTTTCGTATTTCGTTATGTTTGCTATTAAATAGAGATGCGAAAATTATTTGGTCTTCAGCAACTATGAACAAAGCGTGTTGATACGTCGTTGGTATTTACCAAGCAAGACAGCATGCGAGGCAGACAAATATTGAATCTTGTTGAACACCTAGGCCTTGATGTCACAGGAATTGAACGGAAACTTACGCGTTTTTCATCTCGGTTCGTGTGTGACGTCATTTTTGTGAGCTGATATAATTTTGACGTGTGTAAATAAGGTTCCGTTTGCGTTCTAAATTTAGTGGGAAATGTTGCAAAACAGTCAAACTATGCACACAGATACAGGAGCGTATGTCGAAAAAATTATATTCGCGCTCAGAGTGGTCCGATGTAGCCTGAGATATTGTATCGGTGAATGGTGTGTATGTGTGCATTTTTCGAATGCGCTTTGTACGGAGATTATTTTCTGTACTATATCAAACTTGTTGTGTCGCGGTTTCAACCGCATAATTTCTGATGCCGTCGCAACTCTGCGATTTGCCTAAGTATTATTGCCTATGTACACCAAGTTTCATCTAAATTGGTTCAGTAGTTTTTGCGTGTAAGAGTAACAAACAAATATACATCCTCACAAACTTTCACATTTATGATATTGTAAAAATAAAAAAGAAAAAAAAATGCGTTTATTGTTTTAAAAATTTGACACATTTGAATATTTGTGTGTTAATACCTGTGTTAAGAGGATTGATAATTTTACGTATTTTAGTATGTCTCCAGATTTCTTCAGGCCTTCACTAGGAAAAAAATTCTCAAAAGAGCATCTATTATTTATTATTAGTGAACAGTCAAAAAATCAAAATGGTAATTTTAATAACTGAAGTTTGTGAACGTATGCCAAATCTTAATACAGAAAACTCTCATAACAAGAATGAAACTATGTTATTCGACGCAAATTTATGAAAATTATAGTTAAACCAAGAGAATAATATTGTTTTAGTCTCAGCCTACATAGTAATATATTCCACGTTACAATTATTTTCTTGTTCTACATATGATAAACTTTAATAACATGGCCCGATTTCGCGTAATATTTCTTAAAAAGCATTAGATATTTTAGTTTCGAATGATAATAATAATTATAATTAGGTGTATGAAAGATAAGCCGAAAAGGAGATATTTGGACTTACACGAGCGCGTTCAAAAATCATATGACGAGAAACCTTGTGCCGTGCAATGTATTATATCTGAAATTATGAGTATTTAAAGAACATTTGAGGGCAGCCAAAATTAGCCTATAAAATATAGCCTATGTTACTCGTGGATAATGTAGCTTTAGGAAAGTGAATTTTTAAAATTGGTCCAGTACATTTTGAGCTTATTTATTACCAACCAAACAAACAAAGTTTTCCTCTTTATAATATTAGTGAAGATGACAAGGGAATTTTGTGTTTTCCTCAAAGGGCTTCGGTATTCGCCACCCTGTATACAAATATCCTCTCTTCGATTCCGTTACTATTTACTATTGAAACGGTTATTTATACTTATTCTATAATTGCCTTTAACTCAGAGTAGTGTATTTCCATGTACCTAGTTCAATATGTTAATCTTAATTATTTAATGGGTGCATGTATTATGAATGTTGTTATTACGTTATATAAACACTATAATTTTTCATATATTTATATTTAATACTTGTATCTGCGCGGTTACACCCACGTTTCGTGAACACAGGGTGTATCGTTATGAGTGAAGCATCTCTTGGGGGATGATAGCTGACCTAAAAATAATCTATCAAAAAAACAATATATGTCAAACGAAAATATGACTGTTATTGATATATTAAGGGTTTTGTGGTTTTTTCGAAAATATTGACCTTTCCCAATGTTTTACATTCTTCTTCTTCTTAATCAGCCCCATGGCATCCACAGTTGGGTATAGACTATAGATCTCTTCATGTGCACGGAAAATTTACATTATCGTGGCCGTAATTCTTATTTGTTTTTAATTTTTTTTCCACTGTAATTATAAAGTGGCCTTTTAGATCAGAAGCAATGCCTCGCGGTTTCGCTCGTATAACGATCCCGTGGGAATTTTGCGATAAAAAGTAATGTCTAATAATTAACTTTTTATCGCGGATTATGTTTTATTTTGTATCCTTACTTATACGAACTTTCATTACAATGTTATTTAGAAGTAATTTCAATTAGTAGATAACTTGATTAAACAATTAAAAAAAACTGCATGAATTAGTAGAAAAAGTACGTTTCCAAAAACAACCAAAAAACGAATCGTCTGGAAATATTTAACTGAAATACGTGTTATGAGTCAGACAAAAACCATAAGGAATAATCTAGATATCTGGAGGTAAATGTTTCTAGTTTTATTATAGAAATTGCACAATAGCTCATGTTGATACCAGAAACATGTTGTAAACTAAATATTCATAGAGCATCGGTATAATGCATTCATTACACACTATGTCATATTATTTTATAATTCCACTAGCTGTCCGGCTTCGCTTCGGTAGCATCATCTTACATAGCTTTTTATAATATAGCGTATGTCACTGAAGAATCTGTTTTCTAATAAAGATTTTGCAAAAAATGTTTGAAATCGGTAATTTTTGTCTGTTGCAAACAAACATACAAAAACACAAATTTTTCCTCTATATAAAATTAATATTGATAATATAGACGGAAAAATTTACTCAAAGATTATGTTACTTTCAAGTTCAAAATAAAGAAAACTATATAGCTAGGATGCACTCTGCACATAGGAATCATCCCGTTGATTTTCCGGAAAATAAACTACTTTTTCATGTTAAAACTACTGGACCGATAGTTATGAAACTTATACATATAGATTAGGGTTCAGAATAACTTCATAGGCTACTTTTGATCCCGGAGTTGCCACGGGATCCGTAAATACGCGGGTGAAAACTCGGGTGCGGCTAGTATTACATAAAGGCCATTGTCAAAAACTGCCTAAGAACCAACAAATATGTGATAAATACTAAAATTATTTTTAAAATTGTTGCATTTGTTGCCATTTATAAGATCTTTCCGGACATTTCAGCGTTTTAAAATGATTTTTAAAAGGACCTAATAGATTTTTAGCTTTTGCCTACTTAATTTTTTAACGTTTGCGTTACATATATAGATACAAGTGATTTTGCCAATATCAAAACTCACAACACCATCACAACGTAATTATGATTAAAATAAACATAATTAAATCATAATTACGTTTTATACTCAGTAAAATCGTACTCATTATGAATTTTCTTTAAAGCTACTACGAAAAAAAGTAACGTTGACAGGTGTTGAATACCAAGTGACACCGATTCTTGGACGCATTATTGTATAATACGTCCATGCACTGATTAGGCTACTATCCGTTTACTGTTGATGTTTTTAAGTTTTGAGTTATCAGAGTGTATTGGGGCTGTGGGATTTATGTTTTTTTGATTAATTATTATAATCCACTCACAGTAAAAGAGCAATTAATATTCAAAAGCTGAACAATTCTAACGACAAACATAACCTCAAAATCATTATGATATGTACTTTTAAAACAATATTCAGAAGTGTCCGTGAGAAATTATTGCTCTTACGTATAAATACATATCTTTTCCAACTTAGAAAGATATTTTTCACCACTGTTGATTCTTAGGCCAACAATGTATCGACAATGTCGATGACGACCCGGTTGGCGCAGTGGTTCGGCAATGGTCTGTTGCGCCGGAGGGTGTGGGTTCGATCCCCACGAGTAGAAAATTATGATGTGATGAACATTGTGATTTTCTACTGTCTGGGTGTTAATTTATCTATAGTATGTATGTATTTACAAAAAAAAAAAGTATGTTTAAGTAGGTCTATCAGTTATCTAATACCCATAGTACAAGCTTTGCTTAGTTTGGGACTAGATGGCGTTGTGTTAAATGTCCAGGAATATTTATTTATTTATTTATTTATTTTATAGATTGTAGGGAGCGCAGCAATAGTCGCGCATACACTTCGCAATTTGTGTTTCCTTGCAAAACAAAACAAATCTTCATAGTTGAAGACTTTCTTAAATATTCGTCAGAGTAAAACCTAGGATCTCTTTATAGTAAAGATTTCTTAAAACAGCTGCAATTTTTTGAAACTTGCCGCCAAATCTCCCGCTAATGAAAAAGTTAAAGTGTCTCGTTTTTTATCTCTAGAAGTTAGTTAATTTACTTAATAATTAAACAGTGTGTTATCTTTAAACAATTATTGAAATTAATAAAAATAAAAAATATAACACAGTACGAATAAAAAAGTAATGAGAAAATGATAGCAATTTAACTACAAATTACACATGTATGTAAAAAAATATGGCGTAAGTATATAATTTTTGGATATTTTATGGACCTTAAAAATAATTTGAAAATTACTGCATAGGTTTATCAAGATTCGTTTTTCCTATTCTCATGGGATACTAAATCTATTTCTCTCATCAAATATGATGAGAAATATAAATTCAGTATTTTTATAAATACGGCTAAGTGTGAGTCGGACAATAAATACTAAAGGGGGCTTTAAAATGTTGATATCGGTAATTTGTAAACTTTCAGCTTTCTAGCTATCACGTTAAATGAAAAACAGCTTGACGACAGACAAAATAAACAGTGGAGGCTTAGTAATAAAGTCCCTTCCTGACCCTAAAAACTAGCTTTTTCACGTGCCTTATTCCCGTAACAAATAGTTATATAAGCCTTCCTGGATTAATCTATCTAGCACTAAAATAAATATCAGTTGTTCCTGATATAAGCGCTATCAAACAATCAAACAGTCTCTTTATATTATAAGTAATTAGAATAGCGTGTCTTTCATACTCAACTTACCGTCGATGTTTTATGCAAAACAACTTCGTTTTTCACGTAGATATGCGTCTAATGACTTGTTACGTATCATACATGGTGTGGAATATTTTTACTAATCGTGCAATTTAGTACTAATTAACACTAAGCTAATTGGGGAGGTGTGGTTTTTAATGTTCTCGGAATTAACAGCAAACCTTCTGTAAAGAAGAGGCGCTAGAAGAAGGTTTTTTATCGAGGCGTACAGAAAACTGGTCGATTTTGAAAAAAATTGCCCATGATGACAACATCCTAGTTTTTTTGGGAAGTCAGTTGTTTAAATAGAATTAAAATATTAAACACTGTAAATTTCGAAAATATGGTATGCGCCTGCTATTAGAGCCAATTCAGATTAATACTATTCGCTAGGTGCAAAGTAGGTGGAGGGGAACCGTGAATCGACCGCAGCGCTCACCGTGTCACAAAAAGCAACCTACAGCGGACCATTTGTCACTTTTTACCATTTATTTCTTTAATCAAATAATATGGACAATATTATTATCGATATAGGTTTAAGTAGAAAACTATTAAATTACGATATAACATTGGAAATAATTGTTTGTTTAGTGTTTTTCGTAATGACAGTAAGCTATTTGATATTTCTAAGTCCGCTGTAATGGCAACCGCTAGTTGGCGTTGTCATCGTGCACCTTGACAATACTAGTTGTCACGCGCGGACTCCCTAGCATATATTTTTTTTTTATGCTATAACATGCAAGTGGACCATATGTTACGTGACTGACCGCAGCCCATGATCATCTACAACAGCAAGGTGTCTCAGCAGCGTTTCCGATGTCTTTATTCGCAATAAAAATAGGAAAAAAATATGGCCCAAAATATTATATTCCCCACATACAAAAATCAAAGCGGTGCCTACAAAACTACACAAAAAGTATGGGTGAGGTTTTTTTAGATATGTTAAAGCATATCTCCGACGTTTATGACCGATTTGGAAATTTCTGATAGCAACAAAACTACACAAAAATATATGGATGAGGTTTTATAAGCAGAATAAGCTTTTTTCAATGGATATGAAAAATTCCCCGCATAGAATAAATCCCCACACCATTCCCCCAATCGAATTGAAATTACCCGCAAATCAGGGAATCCCCCGTACATTGGCAGCCCTGTGTCTCAGATGCCTTGCCGGATTGAAGGAGGGGGAGGGGATAAGGAGAGGATAAATTTTAGGAATTTGGAAGGGGAGTAGTATAGGAATACAATCCACATGGCACCCGTTCACCGTACGAAACACTGCGCAATAATGCCTCACGCCGGTCTTATGCTGCGGGTGGTAATATTACCGGTGCGAGCTTGGCCAAATCGTACAATGCTCGGCTCCCACTTTTGTTAATGTTTTAATTGTTGTATAAAGTTATATAGCCCATAGCCTTCCTAAATTAATCTCCTATCTAACACAATTATTTTTCAAATGAGACCATCAGTTCCTGAGATCAGCGCGGCCAAACAAGCAAACTCTTCAGTTTTATATTATTAGGATAGATATTCAGAAAAGTCTTAGTATAAGCTGGTGATGTTAATTACAGTTATTTATGTCTAGAGTTGAACAATTTTGTTTTCACTTAGGTTTGCTTTTAAATACCTATTTTTAACGTATCTTACTAGGTGTAGAATATTTCAGCTTATTAGGCAAATTACTACTTCTAATACTCAATTAATTAGGGAGCTGTGGTTTTTATCGGGCATACTAAATTCTTATAATAAATGCTTGTCGATTTTGAAAATTAAAATTACGCCCCTTATGGTCTCTTTATATAGAGTTCGCGACTTGCGCGGGACTCAACGTCAGTACACTTACCTAAATTCCAAATGTATTTGTAAGCGGTTTTAATGGATTTATATGTAAACTAGCTTTTAGCCCGCGACATCGCCCGCGTGGACTACAAAATCTGTACTTTGTGGATTTTCGAAGTAAAGGTATTTTGACAATTTTTAAGATTTATAAATGTACGTTTGTAAATATATCTATTCCGTCAAAAGTTTATTTTCGTGTGTAATTAGAAAATGCACGAACCATTCTGCAAATAAAAATATAAAAGGAAAGTATCATATCATAGGTAAGAACTCGAAAATAAAGGAGTTTTAAATTCAACTATGAAGTGATTGTCAAAAGACGATGACATTCTCATTGATGGTTGTGTTTTTCACGGTAGTCTTCTATGGATGTAACATATCTATATCTATACATTATAATATATCATTGTAGATGTTTCAATGACAACCTTTAGTAAACTAATTAATAGGCTTTCCTCAGTCTATGATCATCAGTGTCTTTGACACGTGAGACACGAGCTTGTAACACTATCGCTAATTAACCCGAACATTAATATTTGTTATAAATTTTGAAATCCAAATTTGTGTCCCAAGCGGAATTCGACCCACATGCAGCGAGTACAGATTTTCTTTTAAGTAATAGTCAATTCCTCAACTAGTAAGTAAATAACTATAATTAATATGTTTTTCTTTATGTACCTATAACTAGCCTCTGTCCTGAATTTCTTTAAATCCGGGGTCTGTAGATCAATATAATCCTTTTACCTAAACCAGCTGATAGCCTATCTGTATTCGAAATTTCATCAAAATCCGTTTAGAAGTTGCAGCGTGATTGACACGCAAACTTTGTTATAACATTAAATTTAAAAAAAAAATAATTTAATTTACTTTCCTATAAAATGCAAGGGCCTAGTAGTAAATCTAACATACACAAACAAATGCTAATAGGCTGTAGTAGATGATAATTAAATCACCTCATTTGTTAAGTAGGCACCATTATTTATTCGATTCTCACGCAAAACTATATGTATCGTGTGTCTTCAAACGTGAGACGTTAGTTTCGGTGTAAAAATTAGTCAAACCTCTTTGTTTTGGCCTTTGTCATACAACAGAAAGGTTTTTTTTATGAAACCAAAGGCGGTCGTTAGTCTATACTCAATTGTATAAATTGTATAATAAATGAAATTTGTGACAGTCTGTGTATTGTCTACTCGTATATCCGATTGTTTCCAAAACATCTAATTTTAGCATTTTAATAGAAAGCCTTTGTTACTTTTCTCTTTTTTAACTTAAATAAAAAACCTTTCAGCCAGTCAGTATTGTAATTTCTTTTTATTAACGTTTTAAACCTACATGCATGCCATTTTAAAGTTTCCTGTTCTCTAGACTACAATTTAGTCATACAATAAAAGGTTTCGGTAATGATATTATGAACCAAACACTGTTAATTCTGTTAATCTATACTTATAAAATGTTGCACAATATAATAATGTAATTATTAAATAGAACGTTACAAGTTTTTTTTTAAGTTACACGCATATTTTGGAACAATTATTGAATTAATGTCGACAAATATTTTAGTCTGTTTGATTTTATCAATACTCGGAGAAAATTAATTAAAATATATAGAAAATTATGAAAATGCAACAATTTATCTTTCGTGTTTTAATGTGGTAATTAACTGATTTTTTTATTTTGCTTAAAAAAAGTGAATCAGTACCCTAGTGCCAGCTAGATGGATATACACCAGAGGCTTATTAGTGTTCCGTTTTTACCGTTAAGGTACGGAACTTTTGAAACGCCTAGATTTTTATACTAAGGACGAAAATAATTCCGGGACGCCAGGAAAAACGGAGACCTTATTATGCGTTGTTACATTTTCAGATCCATACAATGTTTTTAAAAGTAAGTATTACTTTTCCAAGTGATGCGATCCCTGAAGTTAATATCAAATGAACCTTCAAGCATTTGATAAATTAAATTATATTGGAATTAAGGTGCGATAACAAACAAAAATATATTTAAAAGAGATAGACCGTAATGAGTTCTAATTTATTTAAATAACATTGTTCCTATATCAAATAAGATTAGTATGTCAATTTAACCTTTAAACTTTGATAAATCACAATGTAAATATTCAAGTCTGAACTAGATTTGTGTTTAAAACGTGTACATTTATCTATTATCTACTTATGTACCTTCATAGATGTTAAGTGTTATATTTTATGCATCATATAAGGGCATCCTTTGACTACTGAACGTACACCCTAATAAATAATTTTCTATTGCTCCTAATGAACATAGTTGGCTACCTCCGTATTAGGAAAACAATTAATTTTTAATGTTTCAATTACACCGAAGTGGCGAGGTTTTAGCCAAAACCGACGAATTTTAATTATGCTACGTAATGCAATTATTTTTGTGCGATATCAATCAATTTTAAATGACAAATTTCTACTTTGAAAATAAATACAACTATTACCAGTTATATCTAACATCTGTTAGAATAATTTGTATCATTATTTTTATTACACGTTGGATACATTATATACACATATTGATATACAGTGTTGAATAAACATACCCGGTTTATACAACTGTATTGCGAACAAGAGAATTTGCGTTTTGCCATAAAAAGAAAATAAAATGAAGCGATCCGAACACATGTGGTAAATTTTTACGATAATAATATTCCATCTGTGATGAAAACTGATTTCATAAACATATAATTTATATAAAAATATTAATAGTAATTGTTTCGCGACGGCTACGCTTTGTTAGCTATAAAAAATAATCAGCATCTGACTAACATTAGCTCGAACTGTTTATAAAAGAAAAAAGTTTCTTACCTAGTACAGGCCCGACGATTAACATATATGCAAACATGATTAATATAATCTGGAGACGACGAAAGCCATCCCTCGGTTTGAATGCCACGTTCACTGTTGCTATAAGATCCTTCACAGAAAACGACAGAGACTCTTTCTGATCAGTGTCCACAGTCTTTTTCGTCTTTTCTTTCAGTCTAAGCACAATATACACGAATCCTGTCAAGTAGAAAGCGCACGCAACCGTAAAAACACCGTAGTAGCCGAATCGTTTCGTCATAATACCACTGAGAGCTAGACCGATCGGCCTACTGAGTGTCAATATAGCCGTTATGATCCCTAAACGAAAAGTCCTTTCAGATTCACTAGTAATGTCTGTGATGTAACTGTACACTGCCATCGTCATAGCCACACGCCCGCCGGCTAAGGCAGGTGGGAGACCCTCGATAATGGCAGTTTCGTTTACTCCGACTTGACGAAAAAACACTGTGCTCAATATAATTCCGATAACTGAAATCAGCTTCCCGAGGATAGGTAGTACCATGAACCGTTTTCTGTTGCCCGTTCGATCGCTCCACGCTCCCACAAACAGGGCGAGTATTCCTGGCAACGCTGTCTGTAGAGGGAAACTCCAAGCCGTCATACTGGCCACCATTTTTTGTACATTTTGTTCTTGCTCTGTGAGATTGTGCGTTCGTCCTTGCATTATATTGGTGCATGTGTTTTCGTCGTATTTTAAATTTACGAGGCATGATTTTTCCAAGCACAGATTCTGCACCGCCAACCCGGCTAACACACTCGGTAAGATGTAACATACCACGTAAGGTTCCACAGTGATTTTCGATCTAAACGACCATGAGTTCTTAATGATCTCTTTAACCCTCCTGCTGAGTTTCCCCTCCCTCTTTTTTATTTCACCGCCAAATGATTTACTGCACTTGCATGTTTCTAGATTCACAATCTTTTCCCCGGGCACTTCGACCCGCAGCGTCATTTTCGCAAGAAATTTTCACTTTATTGTTCATTTGTTTTTCGACACATTACGCAAAAAAGTATATCATAATAAATATTTATGATGCTAGAATGCTTGTTATATTTTTAATTCATATGTATGTATTGTAAATAAATTATGAATTTAAAATTATAGTTGCGCGTGCGACGTTTGAGTTCGTTTGATTATGAGCGCTACCAACGAGTGCCGTGGTCGACTTTCAATCGACTACTACCTATCAGCTGGCTGCTGTTACTGTTTAATTTGTACTTTATCATGTTATCACGTGGCCATATTGTACAGCCGCTACTGCTTTATGGACAAACTTCAATTAACTATTGGCCATACGTGAATATACTCCCATGGATGACCTTGACTTCAAATGCAGAGCGATGGAGATATTGAGATATATATCTTTCCACACTATTTACTATTAAACTAAGAACGTTTGAATATCGATTGTATCTATAAATCACGTACGAATACGTCCTAATTTTTTCC
>LQNK01000128.1:584685-618765 GCA_001586405.1 Phoebis sennae | reverse complement strand
AGTAGATTTTTGAATGAAGATAAAACAAATTTATTATACCAATATTTATTTAATTCTATGGTAGATTTCTATTTCACTAAACGAAATCTAGTAATATAACTATATCACTGAACTTGGACCATTTTATAACTATATTCCTAGTAAGATAGTAATGAATCGCTTTCGTATAACTATGTTCCGGCATATAATTATATCCCTAGGGATATAACTATGTTACGGCTTTTTCTATCTTACTGCGACATATATATCAACTGAATTGTGACAAAATGATGCGATTACCCTTCACAGGACACTAAAAAGGGATAAATAAAAATTTTTGCCTTTATCTATTTTCAATTTAACAAGATTTTGCACCGACTTTGTATAGATTTCAACAAAAAATGAAATAATAGTTAAAATAACTATTATTTCATTTTTATGAATAATAGTTAAAATAACTATTATTTAATTTTTACTTTTTACTCTTTAGATCAAGGAAGTCGGTTCTATTTTTTAGCAAAAATTTTTATTACTGCATGCTAAATGCTACATTTAGCTAAAATATACGCATAAACATACAAAAGTATGTGCAGGGTGGAATTTTGAATTGTCATCTGAAGATACTCTCAATGTATAGATATAAAATTTTCCCAAAAAACATCTTTAAGTATTTTAGATAGGAAAGAATTTGAATATATTTTGAGGTGTGATCAATGGAGGGAAAAAATCCACGAATACATTATTAAAGTAGATATTGTTCGATAGGTAGTAAAAAATGAATTAATAGAGTTTTCTGAATAATATTATTTTAAAAATAAATACATTGTTGACGAGATAGTGTATTTTAAAGTCATAGGTAGTCATTGGTATTTTCTAGTCTCCAACTAAAAATGAATTCTGTAAGTATCCTGTTAACGACTTAAAAAAGGAAGAGGTTCTCAATTTGTGACTTGACTATAGACCGGAGATGCGCATCTCCAGTATTTATAGTCCGATTTGGATAATTCTAAAACCCAGACAGTAAAAAATTACAATGTTCATCATAATTTTCTACTCGGTGGGATCGAACCCACATCCTCTGGCGCAATTGCCACTGGTATAGCCATTGCGCTAATCGAGTCGTCAGAATGAGGTAATACTATTAATCAAATACATAACGGCAAATAATACAATTAATAATAGGCAAGACATTATTCCGGTCTTTGTTGAATACGAAGTTTTTCAAGCATGCCCCATTTTAGTTTTCAAAGTACTCGAAATCATAAGTTTAATTTTTTAGGAGTACTTTTCCTAGTATAGAGATGTGTATTACGATTACTCTTATAAATTACTGCTCTTGATTTCTCTTGAAAGTTTATGCCACCAAAAGAAAAATAATCGGTTTGAAAACTATTATGAGTACAATGTATCAAAATATTTCAAAACCCATACCAAGATTAACGATGCCACTGACTTTTTTTATTACAGAAGTTATTTTTATCACTTATGTTTGAAGACATGTTTGCTTTTTGGACACATCACAAAATTATTGTGATAAAGTTATCAACAATAAGGTTCAATAAACTAATATTGTACGTATTTCTCAGACTCGCAAATATTTACTATCGCGAACATTGATGAGACGATTGTATCTCACTAAATGTACACATTAGTGAAATATACTGTAATGTTATAATTTATGATATTAATATATCATGATAGGTCATGCACTAAATTGTGAGAATGAGATAAGAAGTCGTTGCTTAGGACGATTTATTTTTCTAATTTGTATTAATATGGTTTGAGACTAAAGTTGTATTCGAACAGATTAATTATTAAAAATTGGTATTCTATTTTACAAAATATTTTTTGTTGATCATGTCTTGCAATAAATTCAGCAAATCATCTTCTGTAAAGTATTATTCAATAAAACAGATTACAAACTCTATCAAAAAGAAGAAAAGCTCGTCGTCACTAGTATAAGCAATATGGTGGAAATATCAGTCAATTTTCAAAATTTTAATCATCTATGTCATCACTTCAATAATAAAAGAAACAAATGATTAAACAAACGCTAAGCTAACGGCCATTTTCAATAATGTATCAACTATTATGGATAGATTGTTATGTCAGATTATATGACAAGAGATAGTCAAAAATCATAGCAAATGTATCCGTCGTTAGGATATTGAAATAAAAGTAAGAAGATAGATTTGTCTGACTTTAGTAAGCGAAACAAGAGATAGATAGAATATTGAAAACGGCCGTAATTCATCACTTCAATAATAAAAGAAACAAATGATTCAACAAACGCTAAGCTAGTTTATATCCCACTAATATTATAAATGTAATGCATGTTTGCATGTTTGGATATTTGTGTTTAAATTACACCGCAGCTACTGAACGGATTTTGGTAAAATTTAGCACACTTTACTGGACTAGGTATCCGTAGTATTGAGAGGTATTGAACCGTAGACACTGAATCTAACATGGGTTTAGCTGCGGACATAAGCTAGTACAATATATGTAGTATGATTATGTGTGGACGATTCAATAGTTGACACATGACATGTACGTTTTCAAAGGCGTCATTCACCTAGCTTGGTGAAGCCAGAGATTCTGTAGTAGAGTGAGCATCTATAGTATATAGATCTTCTATGGTGTAAAGGGTTGCATGTTGTAAACATTAATTGTATATCGATAAATGAGTTATACAGAATTATAGTTTATAGTTGTGTATATAGTATAGACGCCTCACGCTATGATCATATCTGTAACGTAACATAATATATACATACTAGTTCCAGAGAAAAGGCTACACCTGAAAATTTTTTAAAATGTCTGATTTTTTCTGTACTTACCTATTAAGTAATTTTACTAGTTATAAAACGACATGTTAATAAAAGCCTACTTCTGATAACTAGTCATTCTGAACAAAACGAACTAACCAAGTAACTTAAAAATAAAAGACTTAGACTAACAATAAAACTTGTAAATTTTTAATGAAATGGGGTCTGTATAAAATTGTGGTGACACTCATAATCAATCAAAATAATATATTTGAGATGATGTCTTTCCTGCTTCAATTGCAATTTAATAAAGTAATTGTACTTTATTACATTGTAATTTGAACCAATTAAAAATAACAGCAACTATTTGAAATCATTAGTGACTTAATGCAGCGCTTCTGGCGCGAATAATATCCTGGTATATCTATTATTTAAGCATTCCGTAATCAATTGAAGTGGTACTAAGATTTTTTACAAAAAAGGATACCTTTTTTCCAAAATATCGTATCGTGCGATAACCATAACAAGATGACATTGTTGATGTTCCATCAAAATATGCATTTTTATGTTTATTTTCGAAGCAAAAGATTGAATTTATACTAAAATAGTTATTTTTATTATAGTAAAAAATCACTTTTTTATTTGACTTCATTTAGGGAGATAGATCACTCATTATTAAAATAAGTTCCCCGTATAAATATTGTGAAAATCTCTTCAAATACTTAAGAATAATTAATGTACATGTACCTATCTACATTTAAATATGTACTACTAAATAATTTCAAACAAGCCAGCTAAATTAGACAAATATTTCAACCAATTTACGTTAGAAAAATAATAATATATTTAAATCCTTTTAAAGGCAAAGCAACATGGACTAATTAATGATTTTGACTGCAAACAGCTAACTCGATAAATGGCATTTTTAGAGTAATTTAATTCGTCAATTAGTGCACAAGGATTAAGAAAAATGTTTGCACCGATATACTACACGTCAATACTTTTAAATAAATACAGCTATTAAGACAACTTGCTTTGATCGATTGTAAAATTTAGTCGTAACATTTAGTTTTAATAATAGTTCCTCTGACTAACTTCCGGCATGGTGCCCAATCTCAACAGAACGAATACGAATTACGAATCAAAGAATTAGTTACTCATTTTAATAAACCGCTATGTTGTAGTCTTAATTAATACTTGAGGATCAATATCAAAGTTTTAAATTAAAAAAAATATAGAATAAATAAATAAATAAACATGTTGCATTTGATGATACACATTACGTAATGTACAATGAATGGTTCAAGTATAAATATTAAACAGCAATTTGATAGCCGATTAAACTTGGGCAGCAAATAATTAGGCCAAAGTCATTGGTCATTGACATCCGTCTGAAACAATATGATAGAATTAAAGTGAAGTTTCAAGCAAATGTGAATAGGCTTTTACTAGGCTAGCATACGAAATGTCATCAAAATTCATTTAATAATTGAGATATGATTGACTCATAAACATACAAACATAAATTACTTGTGACTCGTGTAGTAAGATCGCGCGCTTTCACTATATACCAAACTCGGCTACATTCATATAAAAACTGCCTATTTCACCCCTATTTTTGTACTTAAGATTTGTCTTTATTTGTACAATTTGCGTATAACATTTTATCACGATCGACTAAACCTATACCCATATTCTTGGACAAACATTCACCACCAGTAACCACCACACCAATTTCACTCAATTTCAAACTCGACAATTTCTTTTATCTAAACAATAGTCAAGTTATCGTTGAACAAAGATTTTCATACAAACTTATAAACGTACGCACACGTACAAATGTACAAACGTAATAAGGTCCGTCAGTTTAATAGCGTTGAAATTTTACTTACTGTTTTTGATAACAACTTCATAGATATTTCCTCCTAGAACCAATCATTAAAAATTCTTAAATGAAGAAATATGAATAGGAGGCATAAAACATTTCAGAAAAGGTTTAAAACATTGTTGTAAATATAAATACATTTATTTGCGTTTAATTTATGCATAAAATAATGAGTCGCGGATAATCACGAACTAACAAAGATTTGAATACGCCTCCTGACTATAAAACCACACTCTATTTACACTTTGCAAGTCAATTTATATGACGTACACACCTTGTTTCCAAGATGAATGCTTACCACGCCGTTATTTAATAAAAGCGCTCGAACTTTGTAATGGAATTATGAAGTAACACGAGTAATATTGCCATATTTAGAATTAGGATTAGACAAGGAGCATATCTTGAGGTAACAATATACAATTTACACACTTACTCTTATACACACATACACACCTCCACCTACATCACACACATACCACTATTATTATTTCCCATTGATTTGTACCGATACTGCTAAATATTTTAATTGAAATTGTCTTAAATTAACTATTTTTGTTTATTTACTGTCTGTTTTTTTGTATAATTGTAATATACATGTTATTTTCAACGTATAAATAGTGTTAAAATTGGAAGGCACAGGTTCATGAAAAACAGTTTACACTATCTCAGGAACATAATACTTATCGGCGACATAATGTATGTAAAAACTTCTTGGAAATAAATTATTTATTTATTTATCAAAGTTTACATGCAAATACTTGCTGTTCTCACCATGTTTTGCCGACAGATTTACGGACAGAGTTTATTTCGCCTTTATAATATTTAGTAGTAAGGAAGTAAGGATTTCACGCGAGCAAAGTCGCGCGCTAAAGCAACAATTTGTTGCTACATTAGTATTCTAACACTATAGCACTCACATAAATTAATTAATAAAGTACGTAATAATTATTACTGACGGAAAGTTTAATATGAATTATGTATTTAAGCAGGTTTTGCAAGATATTTACAATATGGTATGGAAATGTGGTGGAAGTCACTTCAAGTGCAATATTAATATGAATAATACCACATATAATCTAATATATATACAGGGTAAATTTTTGAAGTACCCTTTCAGATCAAAATCCTAAACTATGGGGTATATGAAAACATGCTGAAAGGAGTTTCAAGGCTGATTTTGACGAAATTGTGATGAGACTTATTCCAATGTTTATGCATGTAAAAAAGTTGTACCTTGTGACCTCTTTTATGTGGTATGTTATTTAGTATATTATATATTTCCAGTATCATATTATACTTGAATAGTAAACTTTCAAATACGTGTGAATTTTTTATTTGGGTCTCCATGGCCAAATCGTAAACTATGAGGAATAACAAAAAATATTGTAAGGAGTCTCGAGTTCGATTTGACGAAAATAAAAACTACGTCGTTGGATTTTTAATAATTGATTTACCAGGAATTGAACAATAATCGCACATCCTATATTAATTTCATCGATCTATAGTATTCATAATTGGTATATTTTTTTGCAAAGAAATATCGTATTTCTTCTTCTTATTTTATAAATATCTTATTTTTATTTACTTATTTTTTAGTATCAGTTGTTATAGCGGTAAATGAAATACGTAAGTTGTGAAAATTTCAACTTTCTTGCTATCACGGTTTATGAGATACAGCCTGGTTATAAACAGATGAGCAAACAGTGGAGGTGTAATAGGGTCCCGTTTTCAACGTTTAGGTACGAAACCCTAGAGCAGGGGTTCCCAAACTTTTTTAATCGCGACGAACTTACGAGTGTAATTATATATTTAGACGCACTAGGAACAGATAATGGGGCGAAACAATGGGGGGGAGGGCAAGCAATGAAGTCGTCGCGACACCTCTCTATACTTCCTGCGACCAGGGCATCGCGACGCACACTTTTGGGAAACCCTAGAGGAAAACTTGTATTGTTGATACGCTCCGCAATGCACCGGCGTACAGTGACGCTGTACACAGATCTCTGACACAGGTCTATCGTAGACGTATCACCAGCGCCTGGAGCTAAGCTCGAGCTGCGCTTTTCGTGAAATGTTTTCCTTATGTTGACATAGAGATTATAAAAAAAATAATGCTAACGTCGCGTATCGTACCACTCTTTTCGAGTATAGGTAGCATAAGTAAGAGCTCAGGGCTGCAAAATTGGGTGAACAACTAAAATTCTTCAATTGTATTGCTTTATATTATTTATTTGTTGGCTTTATATTTTCTAGAATTTATTTACAAGATTAGGTTTCACATTAAGTGATAATAATAATTTAATTTTAACTGATTTCGATTCCAATTTGATTTTTAATTTTGTTGGCAATGTTTTTTTCTGTGCTTATAGATTCGGTTCCTTTTCATTTAAATTGACTAATTATTGATTTGTTTATATTTTCATTCTCCGTTAGGAAGAATAAACATTACGCATTCCTGATTTGTTTATTTAATTTAGCGCATAAAGACAATTTATTTTAATACTATAACATTTCCTGATTAATTACAATATTTATCATACTTCAGGAAACAAAAGAGTACGACTATAATATTGATAATATTATTTGAATTTTAATAAACAGTTTAAAGTATATTACTAAAGAAATATTTTGACTTTCTATTTTTTTTTAATTATTTTAAAATGCTAAGTAAATATCATAAAATATAATTATTCTGTGTGAGTATGAATTTCAAGTATATTATGTTGTTTCTATAAAAAATGTTAAAATAATATACTTTGAATATGTGCAAAGTGAATGGCAGACGAATACGAAACGCTAATAATAATCATTATGACCAAACCGGACATAAAATATATGCAACATAATATTTAAAGATGTACTTCTTACTGATGTAAAACGGTAAAATAAATAAATATTCCTGGAAATTTAACACAACGCCATCTAGTCCCAAACTAAGCAAAGCTACAAGCTGTGGAAACTAGATAACTGATAGACATACTTAAACATACTCTTTTTGTAAATACATACATACTATAGATAAATGAACACCCAGACAGTAGAAAATTATAATGTTCATCACATCATAATATTCTGCTCGTGGGGATCGAACCCACACCCACCGGCGCCCATTGTTGTACCACTGCGCCAAACGGGTCATCAAATCTTATTTTATATATAAGTATTAGATATGTTAATATAAAGCTTTTTTATATTTTTAATCATCGTTACTTATTTGTTTAGATTTGTAACGACATAATTACTATCAAGGATGTCATCCAATAAAATTATTCGACTAAAACGAGTTTGTTCGATCTTCAGTCAGCCATAATGTTAGTCGTGGTGTGTGTTTTACAAATATATATCGTCTTGAACAAAGCGAACATTTTAAAAGTTTGAACTTAAAGCTGAAATGGAAAAATCAAACAACGATGAAATGGTTAGTGAACCTGATAGAAAAAATACAAATGGTGAACCACCAACTACACAGGAAGCCAAATCACGGTTCGAAAAGTTAAAATTTATGTGTAATCCTATAAATATTTTAAAATCTATTGTCATCGAACCGTACATAATTTGTTACATACTTCCCATAGCCTTATCGGGAAGAGTAGTAAACAAATTGGAACTCATGAAAGCCTGTCGCGTGGATCTAGGATATCCAGAATATATTTGCGAACAAGTTGTTGTCGGGTCTACCGAAAGTAATGTGACTATAAGTGCACTAGACGAATCCCAGAAACTATTGGCAGATATGACAGCTTGGTCCACACCCATAAGAAGTTCAATACCAACGATCATTATATTATTTATTGGAGCGTGGAGTGACAAAACGGGAAATAGAAGAGTGATGATGCTCTTATCTATTTTTGGAGAAATGATTACATGTATTGGCCTACTTTTAACCACGTATTACTTTTTAGAATGGCCTCTGTGGATCACTGGATTGATAGAATCTGTTCCACCGGCTGTCTGTGGTGGATTGCCTATCGCATTCATGGGTTTGTTCAGTTATATAGCCGATGTGACTACTGTGGAATCTAGGACATTTAGGGTCGGACTTGTAGGCATTGTTACTACACTTTCAGCGAGTGTAGGATCGTCTCTAAGTGGATTCGTGGAACAAATGCTTGGTTTTTACGGCACTTTTGGAATCGGACTAACATTATATACAACTGGTTTTTTGTATGTATATTTTAGACTTAAAGACGTTAGGAGGGAGCCTTTAAAGGGAGGGTTATTTGAAAAGGTTATGCAATTTTTTAATCCGAAGAATGTATGGAATACATTTTCACTGATTTTCTTTTCGCGTGGGAAAAAACTTCTGAGTATATTACTTATCATAGTGGCACATACTTCTGTTAACGGTCCAGTAACTGGTAAGTTTTGAATTTTTGTTTTGTCAATGAAATATGTTGACTAGAGAAATTGTATACATTTAATCTAAATTTGAATTATAGGTGAGGCACAGTTCATAAATTTATATGCACTGAAAAAGTTTCAAATGGACCTCGTAGAATTTGGTTTATTCGAAACATACTTTTCGCTTGTAGGCGTAATTGGTACGTAGTAAAAAAGAGAGCATCCCTTCAATACTATACACTATGAAACTAAGTCTTCATTCATATCTTTTTATATTCTAGGTACATCGATTGCAATGACCATATTTAGTAAGCTTCTAAAAGTGTCTGATCCTATTATTGGTGGGATGGCTAGTATATCCAAAATAGTGTCAAGTTTTGTGTACGGGTTGGCTCCGAATAAGATTTGGTTTTATTCTGGTCCAATATTTGACCTGTTTGGGAATTGTGGAAGCACTATTGTACGATCTTTCGGCACCAAGATTGTGGAACCTCATGAAGTGGGTATGAAATATATTCAATTAAATCAAATATTCCTGGACATTAAACACAACACCATATAGTCCCAAACTAAGCAAAGCTTGTACTATAGAAACTAGATAACAGATAGACATACTTAAACATACTTTTTTAAATACATACATACTATAGATAAAAGAACACCCAGTCAGTAGAAAATTACGATGTTCATCACGTCTTTATTTTCTACTTGTGAGAATCGAACTCACACCCTCCGGCGCAATCTATAATTTTATTATTACGTAGTTTTACAATTTTATATGAAACATTACGTATATAAGAAAGCTTAATAATACGAACATTTAAATTTTAAACGATAGATCTTTAAATATTTTGTATAAATTTGCATTCACTTTAAAGTCAGAGGTCGCGAATAACTGGTTTAATATACAAAAATAGATAGATATATGCATTTTTCGTTTGCATCAAATGTATTACAAGGCCATAAGAGGCATATTACTAAATTTGAATTTCGAACCCAATTAATACCCGCTGTTCTTAGGGTCTCTTGGTCAGGTACAATAATTAAGATACCCCTGTCTAAACTAAATGACGCACTCACTCTCAGAAAATATTGTTCAGGTGAAATCGATTAACCATAGCTACTTGAACAATATATCTACTTATAGCCAATTTATTTTCGACAATGTATTTTTGAATACCCAACTTACACAAAAATCACGGGAATTACAAATATATTTTTTTAAAGTTATAAATATTTTTTTGATAAATTACATTTTGTGTCATAAAGAAGATATCTATCATAAAATCTATTCGTTTACAGGAAAGATGGTCTCTCTAGTCGGCTTCATAGAAAGCTTGTATCCTATGTTGTACGGGCCGCTTTATAGTAAAGTGTACTATTATACCCTAGAAACGACTCCTGGCGCGATTTACATCCTCGGCGGTATTATGACGTCTCCAGCGTTGATCATTTATATGTGAGTATGCGAAAAATCCTGATTTATAAGTTATAATTGTTTTCGCTCCAACACTTCAGGATAAACTAGTTTTGCCTACACTAAACTATTTCGTCCTAAGCCCGGTAGGATTAACTAGTTAAATTTGAATATTATTCAATCTAAAGAATTTATCAAATCAAAAGAATTTACATTGTGGCATCGTCTCGACGCATTTTATTAAATTTTAAAACCGAATTACCCCATTTGATCTAAATCGATCGAAAACTCAATATGTACTTGTGGAAAAAATAGCCTAAAAGTCTAGAATTTGCTCAAGTCTTCTCACCTTACACATCCGAGTTGGACTGCTCTGAATCGGGCTTGTCTATTAATTTATTAATTTATTAAATGAATTCAGAGGACTCAAAAATTTCAATATCCTATTGGGCGTCGGACAAACTAATTTAGCCTAGGCAAATTTAGTTTGTCCCGAAATCAGATTCGGCAGGTACCTGACCTTTCGCCTATCACATTTCTTTACAAAAAGTTATTCTAATTAGTTGTACTATTCATTAAAAGTTGATTGATGAAATAAAACAAGTTTTTTTGGTAACAAGATGTTTCATAATCAATGGGATCGATTCCTCGCTCGCTAAATTATTATTTTTTAAATCCAATACAGTAGTTTATTTTCGTCAAAACCAGCCTAGAGAGTTCTTTCAGCATTTTTCTTCATCTCTCATTCTTCATAGTTTAGGGACTCATAAGAATTGTGTAATTCTAATGGCTAAGCAAAATAAGCCTGTGTTTCAACAGTTAGTGACTTCTTACGATTAGAGCGTTGCAAGTGAAATTCAAATTGCTAATACAATACAATTAATTAAAATTATAAACTACATAACTTAATCCATGAATATTTAAACAAAAATTTAATACAATATTATGTTCTTTGTTGCAGCTATTTTTACATAATGCAAAAAAGGGCCCAGAAAGATGTCGTCAAGAATCCCGATTCAAAGGAAATGTATGCTCATGAAAATGCTGTAACTGTTCTTTAACAATACGATATTATTTATTACGTTTTGTGTGAACTCTTTGCGTTGTAAACTGTTGTAAATTTAACGTTGAGATGCAACAAGAATTAATTAGCTAATATTGTTCTCTTTAAATACGAAGGTAGTCTCTCTATATTTTAATAATGATATGATAATATAAATCTGAAGACTTTGTTTGTTTCAACGCATTTATCTAAGGAACTACTGCTCCGATTTGAAAATAATACTTTTGTTAAACCGAAAGAATGCTCTTGGTTGGTTACGTCAGGAAGCCATTCGGAAATAAAGTAATGCAAGCACCTGTTCATATTTGTACGCACGCTGTTCAAACATATCGTTTTGTATTTGTAGGATAATTTACCGAAAATAAGATTGCTTATTTTGTTATTGAGAATCGAATTGTAAATGCGCTTCTTGAATACATCCCTCACCCAGTAAACAGATAAATTGAACGATTTTTCTGTATTAATTGAAAACTGATTAAGAATAAGGTGAGGTAGAAAGAATCTTATTCAAATTCGATGCTAGACAAATGTCGATATAGACAGATATATCACAAATATCATGTTTGATCTCAAAAGCTAGAAAGAGAGCATGCTGTTCATTTAATGTAAATGACTAAAATCTATGAACACTAGTCAAAGCAAATCGTAGGTTTGATAGCTGACGGGAACAAAAACTTTAATACGTTTAGCAAACATTTCTTGACTTAAAAATAATACAACATTTATAAATTCGAAATGCATGATAAAATTCTTATGTTTGATTACTTTAAAAATATAAATACCCTCATTCACAAGCAATACTTGTGTTAGTAATAATAAAATGCAAAGTAAGAGATTACTCAATTCGTCAAACTCCATTTACGGCCATTTTCAATAATGTATCAATGATTATGGATAGATTGCTATGACAGATTATATGACAATAGATCGACAAAAGTCATAGCAAATGTATCCGTCGTTAGGATATTGAAATCAAAGTAAGTGCAAATAGATAGATTTGTCTGACTTTAGTAAGCAAAACAAGGGATAGATAGAATATTGAAAACGGCCGTTAAACGCCAAGTGAAAAACGGCTACACACGTATCGTCCCTAAATAGGTTTAGGAGGCCCTGTAAGTTTGAGAATTTATAATATTGTTTGTGAAAACGGGTGTTTATTTATATTCAACCATTAGATTGCACAGAGATGTCTCAGTAAAAATTGTTGTCTCAAAAATAACGCAACGAAATCGCATTATAGAAAACTACATACTACTGATTTCATACCTACTCAAATGGCGTTCTAGCTCTAAAATGACGTTTCATACAAATATCAATAGATGGCGCCATTGAGTCTGAAATCCTGAGCTAATGACGTAATTATTGTTTATAAAACAATAATCATTTCTAGCAAATGTAAGTCATCTTTGAAATTTATTTTAAGTAGTTTTCTATTGAGTAAACTATTTAGTCATGTTAAAAAACTATTCAAACATAATGTACACTTGATTCATTGTTGATGTATGGGACAGTACAATTCCTTTTAAAAGGAATAATCTTTAACATTTAACTACTGACGTGGAGGCTTCTCAGGCTTCGAGAAACTAAAATTATTAATTTACTCCCTCCCCTTGTGAAAAAGATACTCAATTTTTGTAGTATCTTCGAGTCTCGTTACTATAAGGCGTCACGGTAAACAGCTTTACAGGCGTGATTTCTTATCATATTTTTGCGGGTCATTTGATAGAAACAGTTTAAAAATTAAATTATAGGATATTATATAAATATTTATTAATTGTAAAATGTATATTATTCCGAGAGCTAGGACAAAGCAAGCTGCAAATTGTATGACGCCCTTCGCCCTCCTATTTTAGCCCGACGTAGAACTGCAGACCTAGCCGGTGATAAGCGAGGCTAAATCTAAATAAGCTCTGAAAATTAAAAAAAATATTGCAACAATATAAATAAGTTGGTATATAAAAACGTCTTCGGGACAACTTTTAATTTTATGGCAGAGCAGGTAGTATACTCAAAAAGACTTCTTGACTGTCTAACCGCCAGGTCTAAAAAAGCCCCGCTTCTTGAGGAATAATAGGAGAAGCATCAGACAAGATTTCAGCTTGCTTCAAACATCTCCCCAAAAATGGTTCTAACTTTCGGAATAATACGTAATCAGCAAGCGATTAAAATGTCAACTTAAACTTAGAAACCACAGACCGGTATCGTACGAATCGAATTCTTTATTGGTATAGAAAATAGATTCCGTACAATGCCGGCCAAAGGACGCACTTGTGTGACATTTTATACAAAAAATAATGTATTTATTTCTCCCAAACACTAGTCTAAAACTTAGAAATATATATAAAAAAAATATTACGATCTGTCAAATAGAATGCCGATGTGTACGAGCCGATATGTGGCCGCCTAGCATTAAGGTTCTCTTTGTTATTTAAAAGAACTCACCAATTTATATTCAGAACATTAAACGATATTTAAAGGTTTCTTTTGTAATACATTATAAGTTACAAGAAATGATACAAATACTACACATTAATTTGTGGATGTACTTTATTTTTATTTATATAATAATAAGCTATAATAATTATTCCATTAAAAGAACAAAAACTTACATTATTTTTTCAATTACCTTTACTGATTTGCCTGGCATCATAATAACAGCATCACCTGTAGTATCAAGGATGTTATCGAAATAATATAATCCGACTATAATCACACAAAAACTAGTTTGTCCGAGCTTCGAAGTCATTGATGATGTCAGTCGCAGTGCGTGTTTACAAATATACGGTCATTCGGCCAGAGCTAAATTAGTTTAAAAAGCTAACACTGAGAGCAAAATGGAAAAATCAAACGATGTTGAAATGGACAGTAAACCGGATAAGAAAAATACAGAGTCATCTACACCGGATTCAAAATCGTGGTTCGAAAAATTAAAATTTATATGTAATCCTGTAAATATTTT
Organism: Phoebis sennae; assembly: GCA_001586405.1. Classification (NCBI taxonomy): domain Eukaryota; kingdom Metazoa; phylum Arthropoda; class Insecta; order Lepidoptera; family Pieridae; genus Phoebis; species Phoebis sennae. The sequence continues at coordinate 604,353 of LQNK01000128.1, read as the reverse complement.
CAACTTTTTTACCGTCGAGCCGTTCTTACTTTGCTACGTTTTGCCCAATGGCTTAGCATATATTGCAGTTCAAAAGTTGAACATGATAAAAGCCTGTCACGTGAACCTCGGCTACCCAGAAAATATTTGCGAACAAATTATTGCTGAAGGGTCTACTGACAACATAACAACGGATGCATTAAACGGAGCACAGATACTAGTTGCTGACATGTCCGCTTGGACCGGACCTCTAAGAAGTGCACTACCGACGATCACTATATTATTTCTTGGAGCGTGGAGTGACAAAACAGGAAATAGGAAAGCCTTGATGCTCTTATCTATTTTTGGAGAAATTATTACATCCATCGGTCTACTTTTAACCACGTATTACTTTTTAGAATGGCCTCTGTGGATCACTGGTGTGATAGAATCTGTTCCGTCGGCTATCTGCGGTGGATTGCCTATCGCATTAATGGGTTCGTTTAGTTATGTAGCCGATGTAACTTCAGTTGAATCTAGAACGTTTAGAATCGGAGTAATTGCTGTTATTGTTACACTTTGTCTTCCTTTTGGATTGTCTCTAAGTGGAGTCTTGCTTCAAACGCTTGGCTTTTACGGTACTTTTGGAATCGGATTAGTGTTGTATATGTTTGGATTTATTTACACGTATTTTAAAATCAAAGATGTTCGACAAGATCCATTAAAAGGATCCTTATTTAAAAGAATAATGCAATTCTTTAATCCGAAGAATGTGTGGAATACATTTTCACTGATTTTCTTATCACGTGGCAAAAAACTTGCCCGTATATTACTTCTTATAGTAGCACATATCGTTGTTATGGGTCCGGTAAATGGTAAGTTTTGAATTTTTCTTTATACGATAAAATGTTTTTATTATATGAATGTTATAGGTTAAATAATTTTTATTTATATTATAGGCGAGGGACAGTTTACATATTTATATGCACTGAAAAAGTTTAATATGGACGTCATCGACTTCAGTTTATTCACAACATACTCCTTGCTTTTGGGCGTAGCTGGTACGTATAAAGAGTTCATGTCTTCAATAATATTCATTGCTAAAATAAGTCTACATTCTTATCCATTTTTCTTCTAGGTACTGCAATTGCAGTGACAATATTCAGTAAGCTTCTAAAAATGCCCGATCCTCTCATTGGTGTGATAGCGACTACTTGCAAAATAGTGTCAAGTTTTGTTTATGGGTTAGCTCCGAATAGGAATTGGTTTTATTCTGGGCCAGTTTTTGACTTATTTGGAAACTCTGGAACAACAATTGTCAGATCTCTGGCGACTAAGATCGTGGAACCTGATGAAGTGGGTATGAAATTTGTTACTCTTAATATCGTCATTTGTAATTGGAGTTTAGAACGTAATTAAAAATTTTGTATAATATCCAAGTATTCTATTATTTTTTAACTTTGCGTGTGAAAACATATATAGATTAATTATTGATCTATGATAAAATTTCCAGTAATAGGTACATATAAGTTTTATCATAACATTCTGCTATTATAATTCCCAAAAAAATGAAGATAAACAGACACAAGTCTTAGTTCCTTTCTAATTATAAGCACTTTACCTTATGATATTATGTTAATTAAATTAATTCATTTTCTAAGCTTGTGGAATTCACGAATAACTTGTTTAATTCACACTCACACAAAAGTAAACTATTTATACCTCATGTATCATCAATCGTAACAGTAATTTAATGTATACCTAATCCTGTGTATAAAACCTGATATTAATATGCGATATATTGGTCCCCCCTTACAGTGTTATTTTAAATTAGTCTGTAGACTTAATTAATACTTCAATACTACCAACAAAAAAACCATGAAAGTATGAAATAAAAATAGCGCTACATAATTTTCGATACATCATTTGTGACGTTATACATACTATGCTTATTAAGTATGTCACTTTTTTCAGGAAAGATGTGTTCTCTAGTCGGCTTCGTAGACAACTTGGTGCCTGTGATCTACGTGCCTATTTACAGTATAGTGTACTCGTATACACTTGAAACGTTCTCTGGCATGTTTTACATCGTCGGCGGTATTATGACGATACCGGCTGTGTTCATCTTTATGTAAGTATGGGATAAATTTTATAACCACTAATTTTGCAAGTTTTTGACGACCCGATTCGCGCAGTGGATGTAGCAATGGTATATTGTGACAGAGGGTGCAGGTTCGATCCTCACGAGTAGAAAATTGTGAACGCTGTACGTTGTGATTTTCTACTGTCTGGATGTTTATATATATGTATGTTTATTATAGTATGTATGTATTTATAGAAAAAAAACTATATTTAAGTATGTGTATCAGTTATCTAGGTCTCAAAGTACAAGCTTTGCTAGGTTTGGAATTAGTTAACGTAGTGTTAAATGTCCCTAGGTATTTATTTATTATTTATTAATAGGGAGGCACAGTAAACAAACATGTCTTGGTAATTCACTTTAAATTCCTACGCACACAGACATAGACGCGAGTCTAAAACGGATGACATTCGCTAACAGACTGTTCCACTGGGACCCGAAATATCGAATCGTAAACAGTGTCTATGTGGGCGTTGCTTAAATGCGTTTTTATGAGATTGTCTTCTACACATGTCTTTTTGTAAAAAAAATAGAATAAAATTTTAAAAAGTATTTTTTTATTAAATTTTAAGCGACACTATTATCATTTCGTTTCACAGCTCCTTTTTTATAAAATAATATGCGGTCATCAACTTAAAAAGCTCTTCTATGATAGTATATTGTTTAAATAACAGCCTTGATATAAAAATCTTATAAACAAACACAAATTCCATATAATACTTAATTGCTATTCATCTGTCCATTTAAAAGGTCTTGGTCAAATTTTTTCAATCGTGACTCAATACAGTTACTACTCAGTTTTTCCTCTTCAAAGTAATATCCAACATCCATTGATTTGATGACTAGCTACAGTTATTTCTAAAATGAAGTAGCCGGATGTTATTATTGCAATTTAACATCGGTTGCCTAGACATTGATATCTCTTGTGTTACTACGAAACGACATACGTCTTCATTCCATATTTATTTATTTATAATACTTTATTGCACAAAAGATATTAACATATACCTTCATACAAAAGGACGTCCTTATTGCTAAAAAGCAATCTCTTCCAGGCAACCTGATCGGAAAGGAAACACAGAGTGAAAGATAAATAAAAACATTAAACTACAATAAAATTATCAGTATAAATTTATAAACATAAATTAATATTATATACATAGGAGTTCATATTCGTTCGAGTAAGGAATAGAATTCTCTTTCAGGGCCTGCCTTCTTAACACATAATCTGGAGAACTTTAGGCAGTACGTGAATAGGCATCTCTTAGGTGAACGTGCTTCATCATAGACTATGTTAACGCTTACAATCAGGCGTAACTGTTACCAAACGTTCACCTAATCAGTATATACAGGGTCTGTCGTAAATAGTGGATAATCCGTAAACTGTGGTTAGGCCTGATGTTCAGCTTTAAGAAAATGTACTTTTTATATCAGGGTTGGCAATACTGTAAAAATTATGAATATTTTGGTGTTTTTTTCAAAATTTTCTACCGCGTCTATGATTTTGCTCATAACTTTTCCTTTGCGCACGCGAGATGAGCGTGTATTGCTTTCTTTGTTCTTTTTTTTACCTGAGTTTTAGACCTTATAACTTTTTTTATAACTCGTATGTTCTTTGAGCAGTGCTATGGTCTACATTACGATATACAATAGCATTTTTTATTGTGTAAATGATATAAATTAGTTAAGCTGCCTAAATCGGGACATAGACGCATTATGAAAAATATCAACTTTCCGACCGTGACGAGCTTTTTCGCTCCTACAAAGAAATTTTGCCTATCAAACACTAATTATATTATACCTTTTTAGAAACTAGACAAACTGAGCAAGTTTTTACAACTATGGGCAATTATGGTGCAGTATATTATTTTTTCACAATTAATGGTTTAAACTTGAGGAAAAATAAAAAACGAATAAAAAAATAACTTTTAATGCTAATTTTAATAGTTTTCGAAAAAAAATGCCTCAAATGGTATTTTTATTAGATAGAACAGGCATTTGTGATTAAATTTAAAAAAAAAGTACATGAAAATATCTTCATTTTTAAAAGTTATGAGCAAAATCATAGACGCGGTAGAAAATTTTGACACCAAAATATTCATAATTTTTACAGTATTGCCAACCCTGACATAAAAAGTACATTTTCTTAAAGCTGAACATCAGGCCTAACCACAGTTTACGGATTATCCACTATTTACGACAGACCCTGTATAAAAATGTTTTTAATTAAGATGCATGCCCAATAAAACAAAGCTTTAAATTATCGCATAGTATGCGCATTAATACTAAAATTACGCAAATAAGCAACAAATTTAGTTTGGATTAGAATGGCATCTAATTTATTTTTACAAATTATCTTAAACCTACAATAGTGTTATCGAAACATGAGAAAAAATTACCTTTAATAAACAACGGATCATACTAAACATTGAAAATTCTTTACCGTTTAATGTTATATCATATCTAATTATATGAATTATCTCTGTTTTTAATTAAAAAAAATCCACGTGCTGAATAAGGCAGAATCAAGACTTAAAATAAGTATGAAGCAAGGTCGTCGATAACATAAAACTGTATTTTCTATTCATTGTCTGAAATCGTAGATAAATATTAGATTTACAATGGTAATTATTTTAATAAGCGGTGAAAATATTATACATTAATTACGATATAAATAACGTTTTATTTTATTGCATGACCTATATCTAATTTATAATATATAAATAATAATAATTAGGTAACAATTGTTAATTTCAATGATGTTTTACTTTCACGCTGTTTAAATAACTTCTATGACTGGATAAGGGTTCTTTCGGACAATCTTGTTTTTTCTTTTACTTTTTTTGTTTGAAGCATAACGTATTCCTTGTGTTTTGTTGCTTTCATTTTCGAAATTTTATTGGGAATTCCGTTCTAATTCGTTATTTATGTCCTTTTATAATTATGCTTAATTATGGATATTTTCCATAACCTCAAAAACGTTTTTTATGATACAGAACACTTATAAATTAAAGTGTGGGTCTTATCACAACATTATACTAAGGAACTGTTTAAATTATAAATTGAGCAAGTCAACAAAAAGTTTGTATTGGATTTAAACTTTAAACAATATTAACTCTTGACAATCAAATCTTGACCTTCAGCAACATCCCGTGTGAAAACCCATATTTAAATTTTATTTTATTAAACGGTACATTTTTTAAATATAGAATTTTTTTGTCATTTTATGGGATATCATTTCTGTTGTAAATAAATTATTACTTTTAATAGTTAAAACATACATTCGAGCGCCACAATCACATTACCCTCTCCGCTACCCGCGCTAGGCGATACTAATAAAGTATTGGGGCAAAATTCATAAAAGTTCCACACAATGCGGCGATCGTTAAAAAGTACAAATTTCTTAGGACAGTTAACCAAAAACTATCTAATACTAATCGTTAATTATTATGCAAGCCAGACAACTGAAAAAAAAAACTTATAAATGCATATAAATATATTTATTCCAGTCGCAGAACTCAAACTCACACCCTTTGTCTCAATCGATACTATGATGATATCTACTCGACGCAAACAAGACTACAATATTTTTTGCCAAACATAATTTAATTTTATGATAGTATGTTTTGTTTGTATTGATATTCACTTTCGTTCGTACCTTCAACACCTTTAAACATTATCAAATCTCTTAAAAATCCATTAGATATACATAAATAATATTTTGTTACTTGTTGCAGATATATGTACTTAATGCAAAAAAGAGCCCAGAGAGATGTCGTCAAGAACCCCGATTCTAAAGAAATGTACGCCCATGAAAATGATGTCACTGTTTTATAAAAATATATTAAGTCAGTCGCAAAAGACTTTAATAATATAAGATATTTAAGGTTTCGTTGTATAATATTTCATATTTAAGTGATTTAAGTTAGTGTGAGCCAAGTATATTGCTCGTCATGACTTGACTAGAGAAGTTACCAAGAACCGGCGTAAAGCAGCATAGTACTGTGATTCATACAGTGAGGGCACCCGAGGCCCGTAATCCCACCCCTCTTTCTAAAATCCTTTCCAATCCTATGATATGTTATTTTCCCCTCCCTTTTGCCCTGTTCCTTTTCCCCGCCCTAAAGCTAAACGTCCACAGGTAGGGCGATGTATCGCATACTTTATTTGTATAAAAAATGCATTCCTTACGATGCGGATACCGAAATGTGGATTCAAAGCACCTGGAACAAATTTCACTTTACAGACAGTTTATAGGTTGCAGTTTTCGCTTAACATCAGATGAACTGCATGCCGTTGCCTGCCTCTGACATTAAAAAAAGAAAAATAAATTTTATTGTAACTAGCTGAGCTCAGCGGTTTCATTCAACCAAACAAAATACAAATCTTTCCTCTTATTAATATAGATTATATGACATTTACAAATGATAGGTATAGATCTTTAATTTAATACCCCACTTAAATAAACTTATTTAACTATATTAGTTTTCCCATATCCATTTTCACCACCTGGTAAATGACTTGTTTTTGTATTTAATATTGCCGTTGCCGGAAAACAAGTTTTCTAATAAAGAACACCGCAAGTGGTTCATGCGATTAAGAGGCTATAGTGCCACAGAGCGATCAATGCCTCTCTCTCTCACTTTAGGCCACTTTTGTTCACTGCTGGACATAAGGGAGCTATAGTGCCACAGAGAGACTAATGCCTCTCTGTCTCTCTTTCTCTCACTTCAGGACAAAGGCAGGCAAGGCTCCAAAGCACGCCACTGAGCTCGTTCTCCAGCTCTAATATCCAGTGCCTAAAAAACTAAAACGAGTAGTTCTCTCTCTCTCTCTCTCATAAGTACAATATTCTATTTGGTGTAAGTCTAAGGCGTATACTAAACGTGGAGTTAACATAACAAACAAACCTTGGTTCCGATTGGTTGGTTATAATCGCTCGTTATTGAAAACGATTCGCATCTGTTATACTTTGACGTTCCGTCATTTACAGAATCCTTAGAGACCAAACATATGATCTTTTTACATCGGGAATTTAAAATATTAAAATTCAGAAAGTATTGTATTAATTATGCTATTTTAGTTGTGATAGTATTAAGTGACTGTGATACTGTTATAAGATTAGATATACGAAAATATATACAAACTACGGTAAGATAAAAATTATGAGTAAATATAAGATATAATCAGTTTTTTTTTTATTATACCTAATTGAGACAATAGCAAAGCAGTAGAAAACATTATTCATAATTTCCTATGAGGCGCAAGAAATTACAATAGTATTGTTTCACTGTATTGAAATAAAATTATAGCAAAACAATAGATACGGTTATTTATAAACTTTTTAACAAGGCGCAATGAAAGTTATGCGTTATACAGGGTGTCCCGTTATGAGTGAAGCATCTCTCAGGGATGATAACTGAGTTGTATCACTCATTTCGGGACATTCTATATAATTGTTAATGATGCCTATGATGAAAAAACTTATGTCAGAAGATATATCTAACAGATAGGAATTCCCTAGTATGTAGGTAAGAATATTGTCATATTATTTATAATTTTATACAATAAAGGACATGCACCTTACTAACCTTTACATTTAACATTAATAACCTCGTTATTTGGAAAGTCGGTTAAAATCAAATCATAATTATGCAGATAAATATAAAAAGGAAGACAGAAATAAATATATATGTATATGTCATAATGACGACAACTATAAGCGTTTAGAAGAAATTTGTATGAATCATAAACTTCTATTCAAATACTTCTATATTTAGATATTTCTATATAAAACAATATACATAACATCGTTCGTTGAATAGTTTATTTATATTTATTAATAACTAGACATAACATCACTTAATTTAGAACATTTCATGAGTATATTTTTGCGCAATAACCAAGTAATAGTGTGTGTTTATTACCGCCTTCCAAAACACGGTTCTCAATTTTACTGTACAGTAATAACAAAAAAAACATACCTAACACAAAAACATAAACGGATCGATTGTCGTAATTCTTCTTTTTTATTTAATAGAGAGTACTATTAAAGGGATCGCATTTTCATCGTTTGAGGATATGATAATGGGAAACGAGAGAAAGTTTAAATAATTAAATCAGTGTAAATAACTTTTTACTTCAATTTTATTAAAATCTATTTGAAGTCGGTGAATTACTATATAGTACTAATTTGAAAAAATCGCTTTTAGCCGCCTGTCCTATGTATGCTTAGATCATTAAAATTTTCAGCAGTTTTCTTTAATAGATGAAGTGATTTAAGAGGAAGGCCTATATGTATATTCGGAGGTGGATTGCTACTTGTAATTAGTACAGGTATGGACTGAATAAATTTCAAAAGTTATTTTATACTTTTTAGTCTGAAGAAGCCGGTTTTTTATATAATGGTATCTTAACTTTATACAGGTTTTTAAAGTCTTAGTTTGTGTCATATGCTATATCCATACGATATAATAAATAATAATTTATTTGGAATTTTATCTGAAAATAATTGATGAGGATAGTTATAGGGTTTAATAATGTATGCTTACTGTGTATTCAACATGGCGGTCAAATGACAGCCATGAAAACTAAATCATTTAAAAAAAATCCAGCAGTATCTAATTGACAAGAATTTACAGAAACAGTATCTAATTGACAAAAAACTACATAAATATCGAAGATTTGCAAAGCACTGTATAATCATTCTACATTCTTAGTACACTGTGGACATAGTTCATATTTTATACCGTTATTGTTTATCTCGGTTGTATGTAATCTAATACATTTCGATGACCGATAGGCGCAGTGGATATGGCTATAGCCTATTGCGCCAGAGGGCGTGGGTTTGATAGCTACTGGGTGTACATTTTAAACAGTTAGTATTTATAGTTATCTAGTTTCCGCGGCATAATGTTAAATGTCCCTAAATACTTACTTATTTTTTTAAATAAACAAAAATTGTTACTTTTCGAAAATATAATGAAATGAAATTTCTGAACAATTTTCAAGATCCAAAGAACAAATTAATTTAAGCAAACAACCTCATTGATGATAACTAGTATCAAAAGTAGGTAATAATTATTGTTTAATTTAAATGCGAATGTCTTTGTATTATCAAACATTGAAGGTGTGCGGATGAGCGAAAAAATTTCATTAACGTTCACGGGTGTAATATGCAACTTCAATTTTAAACGAGAATACTTAAAATTTTAAAACACAAACCGAAAGAAACATAACAAACAATTCGCAAAAATTACCGGTCGGAAGAAACAATAATAAAACGGAGTCAACGATCTCATATCGGGCATAAAATTATTACATGTGAGAAACAGCTTTGTAAACTGACTTAGTTTAATCATTAACACCTTATAAAACATCGTGTATTATTGTCGAAGTCAGTCCGTCGCGAACACAAGCTCGTTTACGTATTTAAAAGTACGTAACTTATTCGCGCCTCCATTCGAATGTAGTGTTTACCGATGAGTAACTCAAGGTGCACAGATAAATTAACTATTTAATAAAACAGTTGTCGTGTGCGATGAGACCTCTGTTATCGGGGCGGCCGAGATGCGAGCGCCTCGCATGTGCACTCTCATATCGCGCTTCAATTTACAACCTGATATAAACAACTCTGGTTTTTGAAAACGACAGTCGGAAAGCCACGGATTAAGTAGTCGCTATTGACCGTGGCACCGCATACCAAGTGTAGTGTTGTGCGTGGTTCAAATAACAAACAGTGCCTTCACTTTTACTAACTCTCACTTTTAATATGAGTGCAAGCGCGGTTAACATATGCAGCTCGATAGACTTGACGAAATCGAACATACGGCTCACAGACAACAAGGAGAAGGAGACATGGCGGGAAAAATTGAAACGAAAACTGAAAAAGATCAAATACGTATTCCGGGAGACTACAGTCGAGCCGTGCCTGTTTGCTTACATGTTATGTACGTCGCTGTCTTCGCTTGCGGTGCAGAATATGCATCTGGAAAAATCATGCAGAGTAAACTTCAATTACTCAGACTATATTTGTGATAGTATTAGAGACAGAAATACCACGGAACTACGAACTGAGCTAAAAAACGTTGAATCGTTAGTGGCTACAGTCGTAGCTTGGAAGTTTCCTCTGCAGACAGCCATTCCCGCAGTAATGGTCCTTTTTGTAGGGGCCTGGAGCGACAAAACGAAACGTAGAAAAATATGTATACTATTCCCGTTTACGGGTGAGATAATTGCGAATGTGGGGCTGCTATTAGCTACTTATTACTTTTACGAAATATCGTTAACAGTAACTGCATTAATAGAAGCATTGCCTCCGGCGTTTAGTGGGAGTTACATCATAATATTTATGGGAATGTACAGTTTTATGACTGATAGGACGACTGTTAAAGATAGGACATTTCGTTTAGGTGTTACTACGATATGTGTAAGCTTAGGTCCACCAGCTGGGACCGCGTTGAGTGGAATCGCAATAAGAACACTGGGATACTACGGCGTATTCTCTTTAGTTCTCGCTTTGCACGTATGTTCGTTTCTTTACGGTTTATTTAGATTGGAAGATATTTTGCCTCACGATGATAGACATTCAGTGGAGCAAGAAAATAATTGCACTAGAAACATTATGGAAGTGTTGAGTTTGGTCGCTAATACTGTGATGGTTGCGATTCGACCTCGGGCATTTGGAATGAGGAAACAAATTATGTTTGTTATCATTCTATATCTCTTGATGGTGGGACCTTTGTATGGTAAGTTACAAACAAATTACGTTAATTACTTGTAATTTAATTATAGCTCCATTCTAGTTATAATTTCAAAGTAAACAGTGTAATCTTATATTCGTCAAACACATTAAGAGTGAAATGGGATTTTTGTTAGACATGTTTTCTCTTCATTTATCAAGAGATAACATTTAATATAACTTTTACCTCCTCTCATTTAAAATATTGTATTGTCTTGTCGTCAGCGTCTTTTTATACTTTCAGACCTTAGTAATGCAGGAAAAAATTGTTTTCGTTAGTGCTAAAATATATTATAGAAAGGAAATTAGCCAAACCGAAAACGTCCTTTACAATAGTTCACTGACCTCTCAAGGCTAGTCGTTACCGTATGAGTTGTATGTATAACTTAAAAGTATAGATAATAAATTCTATTAAGAATACGAATATACCAAAAATATCTTGTCTTACGTGAAATGATAAATTTTTTAGGATGAATATGAAAGATATGTTTAATAATCCAAATATTACGTTACAAATATAATAATAGTTTGTTTTATTGTTTGTTTGAACTCGCTTATCTCAGGAACTAATGTTTAGGATAAAAGCTTTAAAATAAATAAGTACGGGAGCGAAGCCGCGTGGGACAGCTCGTTAAAAGTAAACAGTAATAAATGGTATTATTTACTGGCTACAAAATCTGCAATAAGATTACAAACTCATTGCAATGTTTACGCAATATACTTTAAAACGCATTTATGATTGATAACTTATTGACACACGGTCGGAAGCGCGTTTACGTTTTATTGATACGATTTTGATATCTTTTGTGTCTTTACGGTATAATAAACATTAAACATTGTTTTTATTTTTCGCACTTATTTATTCTCTTGGAGAAGAAGGAATCTTTTATTTATCATAAATAATTTTTTCATTTAAATATTTTTTATCATTATAAAAATAATTCATTATATAAATAAATTTTATATTATATAAACACATTATATAAATAAATTATTTTTAATTACATAAAATGTAACATTAATACCAAAAAAACGGATCGTAACAATTTCGCGTCACGCGAGCAAAGCAGTGCAGCAGCTAGTAATATAATAAATATTAAAATGAAAAATTGCCTAATATATGCCCTTTACTTCGCTGTGGGTAATAGGGTTTTAATTCAGAAGTTATTTTATTTAAAATGGAAAGTACTCACGTTAAAACAAACACAAGATTATACTAAGTCATATTATAGTATTACTTAAGACATGGATGACAAAATCCATGGATTGTAACATATCTATAACAATAATAGGACAAACCATCCAATACGCTCAAATCATTGTAAATAATTCTACAGAAAAGAGCAACTACTCGAGTTTCTTGCCGGTTCTTTTCGGTAGAGACAGCCTTCTGAATCGGTGGTAAATACAAAATATTTATTATGTAAACGTATACCACATTCTGAAGGCGCCTCGAAAGAGGCTTATTTGGAAAATAAATGATAAATAAATGATGATAAAGAACTTTGGTCTTTCTGTTGGCACGCGGTAATAGTATTTTTGCCGTTTTGATTTCTCAAAAAACCCACTGTGCCCAACTGGTTTATATGTAGCGTACCTTATGATAATAATATGAAAATTCAAACCGCATCCTTAGCATTATGACATAATCTTTATACATATAATAAAACAGTAACCGAGCCATTTCTATTGCTATGTTTTATCGACCCAAAACCATGGTTGAATTTTTTTTTCTGTGTCTGTTTATTTGTTCGTATATTGTTATCACGTAAAACCACCAGGAAGATTTTGATAAAATTTTATACCCTGGTAGAGCAATATTGGATGCAACTTGCAAAAGGCTACATTTTATTTAAGAAAAATAATATTTAGCGGTGATTCTCCATACTAATAACCGGAGGGGAAAAACAAATCACGAATATATCATTCAAGTGTCATTTTGTCTTACTAACAAAATGGCGGCTTCTAAATAGTTTTTGCTAAGAAAAATATTTTACGAGATATTCGCTTCTAAAGTCGTAAAAATGTCATACCGCGTGACAATCTGAGACTTTGGTTGTTTCGCGGACACGCCTTTGTATACTCTTAACGGATAGATTAAGACGTAAAATACTGAAAAATATATTTTATTTGATTTATGATTTTTTTGAGACAGGTCAATGACGTCTTGAAATTGTTAATTCAATTAAAAATAAATAAATATATAAATTAAATAATTGTTATAATATAAGATCACATTATGTACAATTTGAATTTAAATGATTCTTATATGCACGATGAAATCTATTGAATTTTTCAATGCATCATAACTTTTAATCTCATAGAGTTATTACTATATTTATGACTTTATTTGCCTGTGATACACTTAATAAATCGATCGCATGACCACAGACATTTCTTAAGTATTTATAATTTTCTATGGAAATATGGTTGACCAAAAAATATCTCACACTGCGCGCGCCTCTACAAAATAAAAACACGCAAGCAGAGCCGCGGGCGGAACGTTAGTATAAAATAATATAAATTCGAGTGGAACGATGATTAATTTTATACATGTTTAGATTTAAAATTGATATTACATATTTTAAATTTATTTTATTGTTTTGTGACCGGCCGGTTTTTTAGTTAAATTCATGCATATCTAATCAAATACAAGCTTTGGCGTGCGATTTCACTCTCATATATTACCCGTTCCTGTAGGACTTCCGGGATAAATCTGGATCTTTTTTGGATTACAAACTATTTCTTTGTAAAGTTTCATCCAAATTGCTTTAGACGTTTAGACTTGTGGAAGGAAAAGTAAGGATTTAAGCTTGTTTGCTAAAGTTTTAGTAGAGAGGATACCGCCATTGATCTGAGTGTAGTTGGTGCGATGAAGTTGTCTGCTAAATATAGTTCTAATTAATATAACTAATTAGGGGTGTAGAAACTTTCAATGTTGAAAGGAGAACTTTAGTTAGTAGGAGTCTAGTGACTACACTATATATACATGTATTAATTAAATTATAATAACGTACATTATTCTTTTTTTTAATATTCTGCAACACCTATATTTTGTAATGTATTTAAAATCCGACGAGTTGCCTGGAATAGACCGCTCTTTATCAGTAAAGCCCATCTACACTAAAATTGTAAAGAGAAAAACTTTGTTTGTTTGTAATGATTAGGCTCAAAAACTACTGTACCGATTTTAAAAAATTCTTTTTTATATAATATAAAACTCAAAGGTGACTGACTAACTGACTGATAAGGTGATCTATCAGCGCATACACCAAACCAATGGATGGATCGGGCTGAAATTTTGCATGCAGGTAGATCTTAAGACGTATGCATCCGCAAAGCAGGATTTTGATCAAATTCCACGGAAAACAGATATACGCGGGTGAAACCGCGGGGCACGGCTAGTTTCTATGCAAATAATATTACCGTTCGTAAAATCCGATGCGTATGATGCCAGTATATGAACGCTTAAATTAAAAAGGTTGTTTCATCACCTACACTAAAATGCTACCACTATACAACAATCCAACATTTATAAATCGGTTGGTGAATTATACAGCTAACGATGCACATACCTACAAAAAATACGCCGCATTCATAACCTTCTCTTTTTTGCAAGTCGGTTAAATAACTCTCTATTAATTTAAATTTAAATTTATGGGCTTTCAAATGAGCAATATGGTTATTTTATGAAAGCAAAATTAGTAAGAATGATATAACACATTTTGTGCCTATAATTATTCTGTTGTTGTAAAGTTAGACATTATAATATAAAGTAGTTATTCCAGTCAAACTAAGATTTTAATTTTAAAGTGATATATGACTCTTCTTTTAGTATGTTATATAACTTCATGTTATGTTTAATATTTAATTTCTTCTTTACCTATTTCACTCAATATGATATTACCAATATTGATTATTCTATCCTTTGCTCCACGTAGGTTCCATATAAGCCTATAGCCTATAGCCAAAAGACCACTCAAAAAATTTACTATTACATATACAAATTATTTTTTAATGTTTTTGTACATCTGTGCAATCTATACATATAATAAAACAGTAACCGAACCATTTCTGTACATTGAATATTTTTCAAAAAGAGTAATTGGTATGCAACATGTATGTTCTATATATACCAAAACCATGGTTAGAATTCTTTTTCTGTTTGTATGTTTGTCTGTTTATCTGTTTGTATGTGCGTCAATCACGTAATAACCACTGGGCAGTTTTTGATAAAATTTCACATGCTGATAGACTAATATTAGGTGCAACTTATAGGCTACATTTTATTTGAAAAAACTATTTTTAGGGGTGGCTTGCCATACATGCAAACGGAGAGTAAAAAAATAAGTTAATAACATCATTAAATGAGGTGTCATTGGATAGGTTTTTAAAAATAAAGTAGTGGTTTCTAAATGCATTTTTTGCTAAAATAAATATTTTTTGAGATATACACCTCTAAAGTCGTAAAAATGTCATACCACGTAACAATGTGAGATTTTGGTTGCGTTGCAAAATATGAGCCTTTTTATACACTTATCGTAACACCCAATAAATTCTCAAAAACCTTCAAAAAATAACTAACTCTCCGCCCGCGGCTTCGCTCTCGCGTGTGCTACAATTTTCTGTATTTGGAAGAGGCGCGCGCACTGTGAGATTTTGGTGAAACCTATTTCCATAGAAAATTATAAAAACACTATAGACATGTGCATTTATGAGCGGTCCTGCGACCGTAATTTTTCTAAACTTTTGTCGTGCGCCTCTAAAAAATACAGAAATTAGTAGCCCACGCGTGCGAAGCCGCGGGCGGAAAGCTAGTTAAGAATAAAATAATAATAAATCGTAGGGCAGCACATTCCAATTTATATATTTTTATCAACATGAATTTTAAATTGTTGGAAGCCTTATCTATTTATAATAATATAGAAAGGAAAGATTTTGTAATGTTTTCATACTACACTTTATTTCATCATTATAACTATTCACTGCGTGTAGCATAGGCTACGGGAGCGAAGCCGCGTGTAACAGCTAGTGCCCTTATAAAATTTAATTATAGATTCGCCAATGCAATCCGTCTAGCATTTCCACATGCCTGCGTCCGAACATAGCTCGAACGCGCGAACAACAAGAAAACACAAGAACGGTACCGATTGACACGTTTATTTTTAATAAGAACTTTAACTCATTAATGTCTGGCCCGATCAAATATGTATGACTGCATTTAGGTCGTTCCACTCGAAGGACCGAGGTAAACTGGTGTCTGCACACGCAATATAACTACAACTACAAAAACTCAATGTATCCACTCATTGGCTTCTCTAGGTGCCAAATGGCAAAATTTAATTAGACGTTTAACCATAAGACGTTTGGAGATTTGTAAAAAAGTTATCCAACCACATATTTGTTGCGTACGGCTAATTGAGCGAGTCATAAAAAGTTTATGACCCATAATCATCCATCAGATTTCATTGAATTAGAAAATCAGTTTACAACTTTAAGGCCCAATTTAACATAGCTACTAATTAGAGATTTCCAAAGTAGTCTTGTTCTACAAGTTCATATAATTTGGCTCTTCTTTCTCAATATATACGTTACTATGAAGTACCGAGTCAGCCCTTGCATCTACGAACCGTTTAAAATCTTTTATGTACAGGTATAATATACAAATACTAGCGACCCGCCCGCTCTTCGTACATACTCTATTGTGCATGTTATTCCAGAAGTACAGTTCTGTATGTATATCAGGAGAAGCATTAGACAAGTTTTCAGCTTGCATCAAACATCTCCCCAAAAAATAGTCCTCACTCTCGAAATAAAAATACAGCAAATTCGCCTCTAATTTGCTAACTGCGCTAAAATAAACCCTACTTATTTTCAAGATGACAATATCGATAAATACATTTTACGGCCACTCTACGTAGCTTTCGCGTTTTTTGCGAAAAGAAAGTGCTTTTCAACAATCCTTTTTATTGAGTTTTGTTACGCATTGTGTGTAAATTATAAAGCAGAGACTATCATTGTTCTGACACGAAAAATAGCCTGTATTTATCCTCTCTCAGTCGTCTCATAGGACAACGCATTAACTATGTCAACAATGACTTCATTTGACCTAGATGAGTAAGTAATTAATTAAAAAAATTTAATAACATTATGAAAATTCATTTATAAATAATGTAAATATTTATTGTGAGTTTTATTTAAATATGTATAATGATATTATGACGTTTATAAATCTTATGATACAAATTGTGATTTTTGTGATATACCAAGCTTATTATTTATTTCATCTATAAATTAACATTAATTCCACAAAAAGACCGATATTATGTTTTATTCCGTAAAATTGAAAGTTGTATCGAATGGAATTATCTATGTAACGTAAACTCAAGGCCCGTTGGAAATGCCAACAGCTGTAGTACCACTTTCGTTGTTAACCATTAAATGAGGCTGAAATGTAACAACGGACCTAAGTATTCTAGATTTCATTTTTCCGACGAAGTTAAATAAAACACTTTTAAAAGGGTTTTAAGCGCAGTTTTTAAAATCCTTTAAAAAGTATTTTAATTAATATGGAAAGTACTCGCGTTTAAACAAACACAAGAATTGAATAAATAAACAAAGAATTGAATGTTTGTGAGTCTATCACATCGCAACTACTGAACGGATTTTGATGAAATTTCGTATACAGATAGAGTATTAGCTCGATAAGAAGATAGTAATAAACCTTTTATTGATCTATAGACCTCGAATCTAATGCGTGACAAAAGCTTTAATGTCATCGGAATAGAGTAGAGCGTCGATTATCCGTACTAATTGGGAGACATAGGTGTTCGGATAACCGATTTTTACGTGTGAATTACTATCATCACAGCACTGGAGTAGGTACGCGCGTTTCGGGATAAGCATTCGCGGTCGTTCGCTTGATCGACAATCGCAAAATCGACGCGACCTACAGTACCTTACACTAAAAAGGTTTTACTTATTGCTCTTAAAACTGGAAAAGAGAAAGTTTTATCAATTCAATGTTATTCGACTTTTTTTGTATTGTGATACATTATATGTAACCCTTTGCGATTTCATAACAAAAAACTCGATAGCCTAAATATGGTCCCATATCTCAAATTAAAATAATGGGGTCTTAAATATAAGCTTACGCAGGAAATTTATTTTATGTGGGCATCAGTACTTGATTCTTTACTGCGCTTTATGACCTCCCAGCAGAAACATTTAATGGCTCCTGCGAGGATCGTCCAGTCATCATTTTCTACAGAAACACACTAAAATAGGTCGCTAAGGATTTTTAAAGACACGCCTGTTTTATATTGACTATAGGTATCTATAGTCAATTAATAATTTAATTAAGAGATATCGCATCTAGTTGGTAAACCTTTTTAAATAAATTAATATTCCCAGGCTCCTAATGGAGCTTTAGTTGTTATGTAGTTAGGATTGTACGTTTTCAAAAATATGCACAAAAATAGCCATTAAAATATTTTAACTAACTATTTTAATAGTGGGTGCCGAGCATTGCACGATTGGGCTAGGCCGTGATTACCCCCCGGCATGAAGCAATATTGCACTGTGTTTCGTACAGGAGAGGGGGGCCCGAAGGCCTGTATTCCCATCCCATTCCTCTCATATCCTTTCCCAATTACCTATCATTAATCCACTCCTTATCTCCTACCCTTCCTTCAAGCCGGCAAGGCATCTGCGATACTCTGATGTTGTAGATGTTCATGGGCTGCGGTCAGTCACGTAACGCAAAAACAATAGTAATATAAAGCTGAAGAGTTTGTTTATTTCTTTGAACGCGCTAATCTTAGCCCTTACTGGGCCGATTTAAAAAATATTTTTGTATTAACTAGAGAATTAATCGAAGGCTAGTTAATAATAAGGACATACAAAATATTAAGTAAATAGAATATGCGGTAAAAACTTGAAAAGCTTCTCAGATTATCATTTACAAACTTGTTTACGCTGTATAATATGTGTAATGCGCTAACTTACATAAGGCTTTACGTCATAAGATTACTGCAATCAGAAGTCATTTGTAATCGCTACTTCATCCAGCATAATCCGTTAGATCTCATTAAAAATCATGTACATGATTGGCTAGAATTCCTTACAAGGATTACTATGATGTTAATTAATTAATAATTAAATGAAAATAAAATTAACCTCATTTACGTATGTATTTGTTTTTACTTATATAAAATATAAGTCATATTTATTTATTAACTATTTTCCTTCTAAGTATTTTACACTTTTACCTGCCTCCTACAATACTATCTTCTATTCGATCTCTGTGTTGATTGAAACTTTAATGAATTTAAGAATATTATCTGTACCTTTTTAAAAATAATAAAGTGTTATTAAATAAATACGTAAATTAAATAAATAAATAAAGCCATAAATATCAAATTTGAAGCAAAAAACATATAATACAAAGATGCAAAATGTTAAATAAAAATATTGAAATTGCATAATGTCTATGTCGCAACATGGAATTATACAATTTGGGAAACTACATTTTATTTTATGTAATTTCGACGGCACATCATTTTACAAGTCTGACATAAAAAACATAATAATAAAAAAACATAATTATTTTAAAGCTGACCGTGAGTCAGTCGAAGTTATAACGAATTATCAAAAAATAGGAATATATGTCTCACTTATCTTTTCTATCATTTCAAACTTAAAACTTCGCTGTTCAAGATTGTAAGAAATAAAGCAATTTCTAATACGAGACAATCCATTAGCGTGAGGTAATAGTTGCGCGGCGATGCAATAAAAAACGTGTTCTTGTTTAGCTTGTTCAATCTGTAAA
>LQNK01000128.1:560454-571057 GCA_001586405.1 Phoebis sennae | reverse complement strand
ACTGTGAGATTTTGGTCAAACCTATTTCCATAGAAAACTCTAGATATGCCATGGCCCTGCGACCGTAATTTTTTTAAACTTTGGTTGTGCGCCTCTAAAAAATACAGAAATTAGTAGCCCTCGCGTGCGAAGCCGCGGGCGGAAAGCTAGTACTTGTGCTAAAAGACTAAATAATCCTACTAATATTATAAATGCGAAAGTTTGTGAGGATGTATGTATGTGTGTTTGTTACTCTTTTACGCAAAAATTACTGAACCGATGATGAAACTAGGTATACGAATAGGTAAGAGTTCTCCATATAGGCTACTTTTAATCCCAGAGTTGCCACGGCTTCAGAAGTTTCACGAGTGAAACCGCGGGGCGCGGCTAGTATTCTGTAATATTTCAATTAATGATATCAATTTATTTATTTCTCTTACAGGGCTATTTACATTTTGGTAAGGAAAAGAAACAAGACGATAGTAAAAGATCCTTGCAGAAAAGAAGAATATGCTAGAACAAATGAAATTTCGCGGTTTTGAATGAAAAGATATCTTACGAATCGAAGTATTAGTGAATGAAACGATGTGAAAAAACTATTTTGTGCCACTAGTTATAAGATACCAAATGATCAAATATGTATAGTTATAACATAAAACACCCGAAGATGTTTTTTGATGAGGAGACCCCTCACAAGGTTTGCAAGGTCATTGAAACAAAATTAAGGTTTCAACGTTGTCTGTCTAAGGAAATCGTCCATTTAAATGTTACAGTTTTTAAGCATAACTCGGATTTTCCAGAGGTCGCAATTTTATGTTTTGGATAAAGGGTGTTCGGTGTGAAGTTAAATCCAAGTCTCTGAGGTTGGAACCCTTGTCCCCGGGCCGCCATCTTGGAAAAAGTGCTGCAGAAATTAGTTTGGTTTTTCTGACAAACTATTGGTCACTTAAAAATTTTTAGGAGACCAATAGTTTTGCTATTACACAACATGACCTACCTGTTACCACTGACCTACCCTAGACTGACGATATGGACTCAATATTGTTTTAAAAACTATTTTCATAAACTAATTATTTTGCTCTTGGTGACATTGTTAAAATATCAAGATTTAAAGTAAATTTCTAACTGGGAAATACGCCCAATATAAATGTTAAACACTGTTTACTGTAATAGTCCATGCAAAATAGTCAAATTAGGGCAAAATATCTCAAAAATCGTATAATATAGAAAAAAAATATTTCAACAAAAGACATAGAGAATTAAATCCTCTACAATAAACACAAATAGTTCATTCATAGAAATCAAAATACTTGAAAAAAAATCGATTAATTGACTATTGAAAAAAAAGGTTCTACAGATTTACAGCTGACTATCTCTCTTTCTGAGGTGAAAACCTAATTTGCCTGGACTATAAATGAATAGAATTTATAATATTTAACAATATGACAAACAGGATAATTAAGGATGTTTCACAGTTAATGTTATCGAAGCCTTAGTTATAAGTTAATCGGGAGATCTGTGATGGAGCTAGATTATAACTTGTTAGTCTTAATCACATTCCATCCGTTGTATTTCTCAAATGTGAAAGAGATATTAGATTTTAAAATTTCTGCCGTGATTTTTACATAATATTTAACCAAAGATTTCAACAATTATTTGCATATAAACTGTACATTTTTTTATGTTTTATAATGTAAATTGATATATTTTTATAAATATTTATTAATAATATGAATTAATTTTATGTATTAGTATGAAATAATTTAATTGTTCAAGGCAGCAATAGTGAAATAGTTATAATTATTACTTTTTTATGTAACAGCCGGCAAGCGAAGCATGCTGTTCACCTGATATTAAGCGACTGACCGCAGTCCATGAACATCTACAAAGCCAATGTGTCGCAGATGCCTTGATGGCTTGAAGGAAGTGGAGGGGATAAGGAGAGGATTTATGATGAGAAATTGGGATAGGAATAGAAGAAATTAAAACAAACAAAAGGAATTATTCCGGTTGATATATACAATATTAATGAATAAGTATTTATATTAATCAACATGATAATAGATTTATATTTCTTGTTATAGTAATGAAGATAAATTTTATTTAGATTTACATATCACTTATATGAAATATTACTGGGAAAAACACAAGACTATGTTTTTATGGTGCATATTGTACCTACAATAAATGTTTTATATATTTTTTGTTTTATTTTTTCTATTTGAAATAGAAATAGGATAGTACACACTGGATTCAATTTCCAATCAAGTTCGGTGGTTGCACAGGTTCTGAACAAATTCACACCGCTGGTTTTCATTTTAATTTGAAAGTTTTTCTTTGTCGTTGTTAAATAGCTATTTATAGCAAATCTAAAGTGTATTCCTAAATTAATACATACTATTTTGAATGAATTATTATATGACATGTATTAATCCACGTTAATGAAAATGAATTGAAATGATTTATAGTAAGTAGTTAAAAAACTTAAAATTATGAGAGAAGTTGGCTCAAGACAACCACTTGAAAAAAGGATTTTAATTTAAAAATGAGAGCGAAAGTTGGGTGAGCAATAACAAGGTAACTATTTATACACTAACTAATATACAATATACACAAAAATGTTTGTAAAATAGACATTGACGACGACTTGAAGAAGATATATTAGTAAAGCTATTAAATAGTGTATCTAGATAGATAGTGGAACAGATCATTTAACGATATCGGGTCTACAGCCATGACACAAATTTTGCAATTTGCCTTAAACACCTCCCAAAAAATGGTCTTAGCTCCCGGAATATTGCTCCTGGAATACCAGTCCCTTCTGACCCTTTAAAATACCATAAGCAACCAGTAATAAATGAGACTTTAGACAAATAACTCTACCCACATACCATTGATTGAATAATAACACAGCCAAAAGCGACTAACATTCGAATTTCGTAAATCTCGGAAATTAGCGTAGGAGTAACGTGGGGAAATTCCCGGCACTCCATATCCAAGCTCCGAATAGACTGAAAATTGCGTTTCCCTTCAATTTAGCGTGTCCATTAGCACCCTTTGCTTCCACTTTACCTGTACCGCTGTGACAGGATATGAGCAAATGTAGTTATTTTTCATAACCCTATTTTGGAATATTAGATGAAGACGTTTGCTCCTCGCTCTTTTTACTCTGTTTCTTTTACTGATTTTTTTAACTTGAATTAATATATAACGTTTTAGGACTATTATGGAATCTTAATCTCAGATTCAATACTACTGTTTTTTGTTTATTTTTAAAACAGTACCTTCTAATATAAATCGGAAAATTTTTTATACATTGTGTGTTAAGTTAACGAAATAATAAAACTTTTCTTTCTTTTTTCTTTTATAATAAACGCGTCACTTTATAGAAAGATTGTATCGCTTTCGGCGGTCTATATCGTAGGGGTGTACCATCAATATGTCATCCTCAAATGATATTGGAATTCCGAAGGACACTGGAATGAAAAAATGGAAATGTAGGAAAGGTTTCATTTAATATGGAAAACAAAACTGACGTCAAATTATCGATATTTTGCAAAGTATAGAAGATTCCCTATCCCAATAATTTCCATGTCATTTGCTTTATCGACAGACTATAAAATAGAGGTTGAAGAGTGCCTGTTTAAATTAAACGGCAAATACAAGTATTCACGATTTTACTGCATTATTTACAAACACACAACATTTATAAATTCTTATAAAATTCTATATAACCTTTCGACTAATCCAAAGCAATGTGTTCCAATCAACGAGTCAAATCCCAAGAGAAAACAGGCTTACCTACTTAAAATTTCATACTTACATACACACGGGGTGATTTCTATAATTTTTATTCTGTAATTATTTTACCAATTTCCAATAGTGGTAACATTTATGTCATAAGATAGTTCTTGAGCACTTCATAATTTCGTTTTTCAAATCCAAATTGAACGAGAAAATTCAAATTCAAATATTTTATTTGTGTCATGATGTGTATTATTCTTTATTTATTTTTAAATTACACCAGATAACACTGGTCTGCAACAAAATCCTCCTTCAAAAAATTTTGTCATAAATATGAAGATTTTGATGCCCCGAATCTGTTCCCGGTGGCCGATTTTTTCTATCACGTCGAGATTTTTCAAAATGAGTTTTTTTCTAAAATATAATAAAGTCAGGATTTTTTAAAATTCACTTCATGCGTTGACATTATAAAAATTGTATATACGTGTAAAATAAGTTCTCACTAGTCGTAAGAAAAAGAAAGAAAGTGCCGAAAGTGATTTCTATGGTAGTACCTACATGTGCGCCTGCGCAGTATTCATTGAGACTACAGCAGTTACTTGAAAACTTGTCTTTTAATTGTTTACGTTCTATATCACATATTTAAGTAAGTTTTGCACAAAATTCATGCTCTATATTATATTTTTAAATACTTCTGAGTATTTTATGTGTAGTTTATCCATTTTTTTACAAACAAGGTTGATAAATATAAAATAAAGTAAGAATCAGTGACGCGAAATTGAAAGAAGCTATTTTTGTAGGTCCGCAAATACGAGAACATATGACGGATGAAGTTTTCACTTTGAAGTTAACAAGGCTGAAAAAAAGCTTAGGTGGCTTTTGTAAAAGTGTGTCATAATTTTCTTGTTAATACAAAAGCTGAAAATTACCGACAAATTATTCGAGAGCTTCTTTCTGCTTATAAAGCTTTAGGATGCAATATGTCACTCAAAACTTCCATGGAAACGATGAAAAGAAAAAAAACTACAAAATAATCTGAATTAAATTGCCATCTTGAGATAAATATACTTATATTCCTTTAACTTGTGATTGTAAAATTAGTATATTTCCCTGTAAAACTTAAACCGTGGTCTTTTTTCACTTTTTTGTAATTGTTGTTACTTGGATAATAAAATTTTTTAATTAAATTGACATTATATTCAAAATCTATCTGCTGTATTTATTTGCATGTTAAATTCCGTGTTTAGAGTATCAAATATGATGTTATCATGCATGAAAACATTGAGGAGAAAAAAAAAATTTTTTTTTGCAGACCAGTGTAATTTATACTTATAGAATTCAAAACTAACTACGTTGCTCAAGAATATCATATATAAATAATATTCTTTCAATTTCTTCATTTCTAAAAAATGAGGAGGTCAGGAAACAATACGAGACCTTCAAGCCTCATGGACAAATATTTTAAAATATTTTAACTATTTTGTAGATGACGTAATTTCGTTATAATTTATTATTAAATAATAATACATCTGCTGAGCGGTTTATACTTGATGTTACACATAAACAAACATACAGACAAAGTGAAAAAAATGTGACAATCGTTTTGTGTCTATATATATAACGCATTCATATAGCTCAACAATTACTCTTCTTAAAAATATTACAGAAATGGTCTGGTTGCCGTTTTAATATAGGTACATCTTCTGACTATAAAAAACGCTAACTTTTTTTAGCTTGAGCTAAAATTATTTGAAATGCGAGTTTATGCAGAGTACGCTACAAAGGCTATTAGTATTATAATCCACGTTAATGAAAATGAAATGATTTATAGTAATTATAAAAAAACTTAAAATTATGAGAAAAGTTGGCTCAAGACAACCACTTGAAAAAAGGATTGTAATTTAAAAATTAGAATGATAGTTGGGGGAGCAATAACAAGGTAACTATTTATACGCTAACTAATATACAATATACACAAAAATGTATATCAAGATAGACATTGACGACGACTTGAAGAAGATATATTAGTAAAGCTATTATAGTGTATCTATGTAGATAGTGGAACAGATCATTGAACGATGCCGGGTCTACAGATATGAGACAAATTTTCAATTTGCCTCAAACACCTCCCCAAAAAATGGTCTTAGCTCTCGGAATATTGCTTCTGGTCCCTTCTGACCCTTTAAAATACCATTAGCAACCAATATTAAATGAGACCTCAGTTAAATAACTACCCACATACCATTGATTGAATAATAACACAGCCAAAAGCGACTAACATTCGAATTTCGTAAATCTCGGAAATTAGCGTAGGAGTAACGTGGGGAAATTCCCGGCACTCTATATCCAAGCTCCGAATAGATTGAAAATTGCGTTTCCCTTCAATTTAGCGTGTCCATTAGCACCCTTTGCTTCCACTTTACCTGTACCGCTGTGACAGGATATGAGCAAATGTAGTTATTTTTCATAACCCTATTTGGGAATATTAGATGAAGACGTTTGCTCCTCGCTCTTTTTACTCTGTTTCTTTTACTGATTTTTTTTAACTTGAATTAATATATAACGTTTCACGATCTGAAATTAAGATTTCACTACTGTTTTTTGTTTATTTTTAAAATTATACATTGCGTGATAAGTTAACGAAATAATAATCCTTTTCTTTCTTTTTTTCTTTTATGATAAACGCGTCACTTTATAGAAAGATTGTATCGCTTTCGGCGGTCTATATCGTAGGGGTGTACCATCAATATGTCATCCTCAAATGATATTGGGATTCCGAATGAAAAAATTAAAACGTAGGAAAGGTTTCATTTAATATGGCTGGAAAACAAAACTGCGTCTAACTGCGTACTACGCCAAATTATCAATATTTTACGAAGTATAAAAGATTCCCTATCTCAATAATTTCCATGTCATTTGCTTTATCAACTGACTATAAAATAGAGGTTGAAGAGTGCCTGTTGAAATTAAAGAGCAAATACAAGTGTCAAAGATTTTACTGCATTATTTACAAACACACAACATTTATAAATTCTTATCAAATTCAATATAACCTTTTGACTAATCCAAAGCAATGTGTTCCAATCAACGAGTCAAATCCCAAGAGAAAACAGGCTTACCTACTTAAAATTTCATACTTACATACACACGGGGTGATTTCTATAATTTTTATTCTCTAATTATTTTACCAATTTCCAATAGTGGTAACTTTTATGTCATAAAATAGTTCTTGAGCACGTTATGATTTCGTTTTTGCAAATCCAAATTAAACGAGAAAATAGTGTCTAGTGTGTTATTTTAATATTATTGTTTGATTGATGGAAAATTAGCGTTAAATATATCTTACACTCGTAATTCAAATAAATTTTAAATTTCAATTCAATCGTTGATTGTTCGTTATTATTTTCTTTATTTTATTTCAAAAAATTACATATAATATTATTCATTTTTTTTTTAAATTACACCAGATAATTTATACTTATAGAACTCAAAACTAACTACGTTGCTCAAGAATATCTTTTAAAATTCTTTCAACTTTCTTCGTTTCTAAAAAAAATGAGGTCAGGAAACAATACGAGACCTTCAAGACTCATGGACAAATATTTTAAAATATTTTTACTATTTTGTAGATGACGTAATTTCGCTATAATTTATTATTAAATTAAATAATAATAAATCTGCTGAGAGGTTTATACTTGATGTTACACATACAAACAGATAAACAAACATACAGACAAAGTGAAAAAAATGACAGTTGTTTTGTGCATCTATAACGCAGCCATATAGCTCAACAATTACTCTTCTTAAAAAATATTACAGAAAGTCTGGTTGCCGTTTTAATATACGTACATCTTTGACTATTAAATACACTAACTATTATTAGCTTGAGCTAAAAAAATATTTGAAATTCGAGTTTATGCAGAGTATGCTACAAAGGCTATAAGCGATAAGATCGAAATTTGCCGTCACTTCTGTATGTACAAGTAAAGCATATAAAATAGCTTTTCACAACACAATTTCACCTAGTGTGCAGCCACATCCGCTGGTACGGTGCGCGGTGGATGCAATATCCGAGTAATAATTCAGTTATCATATCGATTTGTTCCCTTCCCTGGGCGACTAGCCTACATGAGGACCTTTATTGAATTCACATGCAATATAGCATGCTTATCTAACTTCACAATAAATTTAATAAGAAAAACTATGTTATGATAAAGATTTAGAAATGATAGCTATTGATTAAAAATTATTGATTTTTTAGAATTATTGTTTACTATTTACGTTTAGTATGACAATACAGTTAACTTCAAAAATAGTATCGTCTTATGAAGTAATCGAACACATACAAATTAAAAGACTTTTCCCTACATATGGATATGTTTGTACTAAGAAAAACATGTATTTGAAGGGCTACTCTGATAAATTGATCCCTCATAATATTTTGTTTCCCGAATGATCTATTGAAATGTTTATCCGAAGCCTTGTTACATCTAAACATTACTCTTGAGAAATATATTACCTTTAAGTTATTCAACATTGTTAATTATTTAGGCAATACATTATTATACCTCTTCTTTTTCTTATGTATATCAACATAATCAAATATAGAGAACCGATGTCAGCTAAAAATGTTAATTATTCCACTCCATACAAAATATTATACACGTTATGATTGGAAAATATGCGGACAATTTTTTAATTTATTGGGTAAACACTTCTCACCCCTGCCCCACATTTCTCGTGACCTCGTTTTGCAATCATTATTTCCTTAAAACTCAATCAATCCAATACTCGTAAATTTTTACTCATAAATGAGGTTTTAAAATTATTTCTTTTACCATCTGGTGAACTAGCTCTTACATATAATGTTTATTTCTAACTTCTTGTAGTTAAACATATCAAATGAATAAACATTTCGTTTATCTAATAATCTATATATAAAAATCTCAAAGGACTGACTGGCATAGTGGTCTATCAACATTCAGCCCAAACCGCTTGACGGATTGGGCTGAAATTTGGCATGCATGTCGATGTTATGACGTAAGCATACGCTAAAAAAGGATTTTGATCAAATCTAAAGGGAACTGGGAAAATAGATATACGCGGGTGAAACTGCGGGGCACAGCTGGTCTATTATAAATTTATCTAATACGTCAATCCACGTAAATTTTCACCATCTAAATTAATAAAATCGGAGTTCAAGATCGCTCAAATATGTCGAGTCATGAACATAAAATTGAAATGAATCAATGTCGTTATAATTTATACTGTTTATCCGACTGTGTACTTTGATACATGACGTCGCGTTGTAATGTCGATTATAATGGGCATTTTCATAGACACACAACGTAAATATTTTGAAGCAATTAAAAGGATATATAGACTATAAATAGTATAGAGACTACTATTCATTTTGTGCTAATAGTTAAAGGGGATATAAGATGTTCAGAAACTTTTTATTTAAATCCTTTCAAAATTCAATTAGTAATATAGGTCAATATCCTTAATATGTCTTTGGTTTTATCAAAAAAGATACTTATAACTCGAGATGTGCTGAACCAATTCGGCAGAAAATTCGTAGGGAGATAACTGAGGACTTTGGTTCTTGATTTTAAAACTAAGCATTTTAATTTGGATAAAACTTAGAAAAACAACATGCGGGGAGAGTTCTTTGCACTTCTTAAAAATAAAAGTAATTCTGAACGTTTGAAATATTTATATGCATTTTAGAACATATCTAGTAAATCTTTCGATTTAACAAGAAAAATTTGAAAAATATTGAAAATTAATGAAATCATATGTCTTCAGAGATCATTTTTAATATTCGGTTATTTTTGAATTCACTGAAAATTGCAAAATACTTTTTTCGATTTCTTGGCTACATACCACCATTATCTCATTCGAGAGGTTTCCAATTTAACCTATTATTATTTGATTAACGAGTGTGGTGGCGCCAACCGTGAAAAGTGCGGTAATGACAAATGGAAGAACAGCAATAAATCACAATTATTTACGTTGAAGGACTTG
This sequence comes from Phoebis sennae, assembly GCA_001586405.1. NCBI lineage: Eukaryota > Metazoa > Arthropoda > Insecta > Lepidoptera > Pieridae > Phoebis > Phoebis sennae. The sequence continues at coordinate 561,307 of LQNK01000128.1, read as the reverse complement.
ACCTGAAATTAGGACTGAGGTTTTGACGTGATCAATTGATTCCTAAATCGAGAGTACGAGAGCCAATTGTTGGAATACTTTGTGTAGGGATAATTGTTCTACTCGTATACTATATAAGCCTATTGTTTCAGTAATTTACTATAGTAGAACCTAAAGTTTTAAACCTAAGATTTACGGCTGATGGTTACTCTTATGACCTGGGTGTTTAATTTTTGTTATGTCATACTCCGTAGGCAGTAGTACCATGATAATTTATATTTAGCTTTCGAATCCTTACTTTCCTTACTATCCTCTACTAATTCCATACCATGTCTTTTTTCACGTTAAGACAATTGAACCGATTTGAATTAAATTTTGTAAAATATGGTCTAAAAACATTGGATACTTTTTATCCCGTAAATCCCACAAACACGGGTAATATACGCGGGTGAAACTGCGAAGCAAAGCTCATATCAAGATCAAATAAAATAAACTGTTTTGAGGAAAAATCATTCACACTCGGATAATAAACTGAAAGCATGAAAGCAAGCCCCGTGATATGATTCGCGTGACTTTGCGCCGACAGACATACAAGATCCAAGCATCCAAACTTTAATATTTATAATAATAATATAATTTATTTATTCAAGTGACCAGGACTCATGTTGTTAGTAACAATTTATTCTTAAAAACTATCTTAATACACCTTAAAATTACTAATACAGTCCTATAATAACTACTAGTTATGTAAACCACCACAATACTATCATGGAAGCAGACAGTTTGCAGCGGTGGTTCACATACCCGCAGTCAAGTCGATTCGCTATACAGCGCATGATTTGGTTGGGGCTGGCCCGCACATGGCACACCAGGG
>LQNK01000128.1:505150-539982 GCA_001586405.1 Phoebis sennae | reverse complement strand
TATATATATATATATATATATATGTGTTTTTGTGTGTGCAATAAATTTATTTTCATTTCATTCAATATTACTTTGTAACCTCACCATAGACCATTTCGCAACAAAAGCGAAGGACATTGGGCTTCCACTTCAAGGTTATTTTTGTTCCTTCTAACATTTCGCATTACAAATCGTTTTAAATGTAATATAGTTTAACAATCCTTATCTATAGACAAGACTGTATGATTATATGCAAATAGATTTCCCACCTAGTAAAAGAAATATTACTTAACAACCCTGTCAAAGACCATTCCACCCTGAAAGAGAAGAAATTATGTTCTGCAATTCAATGTTATTTCTTGTTGCTAATACTAAAAAGCGTTTAAATTAGATATATCCTACTACTATTATAAAGGCAAAAGTTTGTAAGTATGGATGTATGGATGTTTGTTACTCTTTCACGCAAAAACTACTGCACCGAATATGATTATGGTATACATACAGGTAAGGGTTCAGATTAACATATAGGCTACTTTTAATCCCGGAGTTGCCACGGGATCAGACGTTACGCGGGTGAAACCGCGAGGCGCGGCTAGTACGTCCCTATTTTTGTTTAAATCACTAAAGTGTTTATAGTTTAAGAAATAGCGATCTATTCGCATACAGTACTATTTGTTTACATTTAGTTAATTGATTCCGCGTTCCTTGTTTAAACGTCAATAAGTGTTCATTGAATGCTAAATTATTGTCTACGTCGCTTTGATTGGAATTAGAAACTATATAGTCGTTTATAACCCTTTAAGTTCGTTCTTTTAAATGGATCGGAAACAAATAACATAGACATTTATTTCTATTTCATGTCTTTTCTAACAATTATTTATTCTAGTTTTCAGAATCAGGGACGTGTAAATAGAAAATTACACTCGTATTTGAATATCAGATTGATATTCCTACACCTTTAGAACTTAAGTATATTATTAACCCGTTAAGAAAATGTGTAAACTAAATATTATAATAACGATACTTAAATTTCATTTTAAGGCATAATAAAATATAATATAATATATTTAAATAGTTATTTTTTTGTTATTATGCTAATACAAATTTCGCAATCACCTGTACATAACCTTCACACACTTTTTTTTATTTGCAGAGGATATTTTAAAATCGAAAATATTTTTTTTGTAATGAAGGAATTATATAATGTATTATTTCGATAAAAAACTGCTATCACGAGGAACAAATATGGTACCATACGAGGTCAATATTAACAGTTCAGTGAGGATAAACTAGCGCTGGCCTGACCGCTGATATTGACCTTAGCGTTTATGTTATCAAAGACAATAAACTCGACCATGCATTACAATGCATTTACACTATTACGATCTCTATTGAGTTGGGACCTTCGATTGGTTACATAAAAAATGAAACGGATTAAACAGAACAAAATATGTTTTCTCGGCTTTAAGATTTCATGTGCGATATTATAATGAAGTAATCAAAACTTATTTTAATGTGATCAAAAAAATATATAAATTTTATTTGTAAAAAAATATTTCCAATTATATTCTTGTTTCATAAAGCGTCAAGTTTCTCGTAAAATACACGTTTGAGACGTTATGTTTCTTTAATATAAAAAGAAATGAGCCTTGCCCAGCATTGGTTAAGCAAAACTATAATTTTGCAAGTATTTTTCACTATAAGATTACATTTTTCATAATATTAATACTAGCAAATCACACCAAATTGGGGTGTACGTGATTAATATCTAAATGAACATTATTATTAGCAATCGAATGTTTACACAGCGCTTATCGGTAGTTGTATAATACTGAATCAATGACATAAGTTTATCTAATGCGTTGACCGCAGATATGTATTCCACAGTATTCGCGATATTTTCGTACAATTTATTAACTAGGATATTTTTCGTTTTTAACCGACTTCAAAGATGATGGTTCTCTTTTTTCACTGCTTTTTAGTGCAAAGAATTATTTTTTTCGTCATCATTCATAGTTTGCCCTTGTCAATGAATTTATTTTGAACTGAAAGAACCCAATTAATAGCAAATTCTAGGCTACTTAACATTCGTTTTTTCTATTTGTTTTGTCATTACTTTAGTTTCATTGAAATATTTGTTATGACTTTAAGACTACGTCGAACTACTTATTTGACCAAAATCGTCACTGCCAACTAGATACTCTGTTATACTCCTGTTCGTGACAGATTGCTGATTCTAACTTTGGTTCGCACTTTTGCTAATTAAGCAAAGAACCCATAATTTTATAGCTAAGGAGTATTGTGTTTAAAATACTTTGTATATATCATAATACATAAGGCTCTACACTGATAGGTGTATTCATACATTTAAAAGATTTTCCACCATTCAGCGTTCGTGTGAAAAACAACATAATGATTGTTAACGAGGGCATACAAAATATCATTTCATTACTGCAGAACTTCCCTCTTGTATGAGGCATAAACTATTCATTATACCTTTCATCCAAAACAAGCATTCGTGCATTGTTCGAGGGGAAATAGCTAACTGACCTATATTATATTCATGTTAAATTTATTTTAAATCAGTACTAAAATTCAAAACTATATGCAATTGGAAGCTGAATAGCTAGGATACAAATATTTGAAGGTTAGGGACTCGGGGACTCAGGGAAATATATCTGAAATGATATCCGATAAAGTGATGTGATATAGGGAGATGGAGGCTTAGTTTGCGCAAAATATTAATCACTCAAATAAAGCTCCAGTCACGTATTAGCAAAAGTCATCATCTTCAAGGGTAGTTCCAAAGTACACGCGAGCAAAACGATCCAACACTAAGACACCCCCCTATATTGAGACAATAACACATGTATTCATAAACAATAGAATATTACAATAAGTTTTATTAATGTATTCATAAACAATAGAATAAACAATAGAATATTACATACAATAGAAGAAGTAATAAGACTATAAGACATTACTCAATGAGTTCTGATGTCAAGTCTTTAATTTAAAAACAATGACACTTAATTTAAACGCCAAGTGACAAACTGCCACTCAAGTATTATATGTGAATAAGTGTGTAAAACTATGCATACTGTAATGTCCTAAGACGATAATTGCTAGGTGGTTTATGTTAATAAATTCACAGGGCACAATGACATACTTTTGCACTAGAAAACAGCTACAAATGTCGTTATTAAATTTTTAAGGGAACCAACCACAGCAATAAGTATAACAACAGAAGCCGATTATCGCGAGTCAAAGTACATCTCAAAATAGAAATACCATACAAAAGGAAATTAAACGCAGATCCGAAGAAATGATGAACATTCAAAAGAGAATAAACTTTCCGGTATCTTTTCTTGGTAACGCGACGATGTCATTAAAATCCTGCATTTATATAATACTTGCCTACGACAAGGGCATTTAATTTGTCTTGTTTTAACAACCTCAGACAGGAGTAGGCGGGTCTTTAACAACAATGTTTTAGATTTGAGTTTGAATGTTTTTATTGCAAGCTTTGAAAATTTTATTTGAACAATTTTAACATGGCAGAAAACTTTTTATTTCTGTAAATAATTTCTGTAGTAACGCTGATTACATTTGTATGGTAATTTGTAATATTGTGGGTGACGTAATCCCCATCTGGGATCGTCAACGATGCTCCTGTCGTACCTTAAGTACGCGTAGGCACATCTTATATTAAATTCGGGCCATTACGTACAATATGTGGAACCTGATATAAATCCTGAGAGAATCGTTTAGGATACCGCTATGACACGAAATGACAGGGTTTTAATTAAAGGTATGATATAATAAAATTGTATTAAAAATGAATACAGTATTTTTGAGCTCGGTGAGGTTATCATGTTAAACATTCAACTAATCTATACTTATAAGAGGAAACATTTGTGTTTTTGTATATTAGTTTTGTTATATTATGACACAAAAACTACAGGACATCTCTCATCTACCTTTTAAATTTTGGATGAAATTGGTATACAGGTAGGTAAAGATCCATAATAACCTACTTTTAATCCCAGAATTCCCACAGGATCAGCTGTTGCGCGGGTGAAACCGCGGGGCGATGCTAGTTATTCATAAATTATTTTACAATGAACAGCAAAATACACATTATTGTTAACCCTTTTCAATATCAATCAATATACTATTTATTATTAATGGAAACTTAATGAAATTTACAACGTCTACGATGTTGACCGTTACCTGCCAACTACCCACAAATATTGACCCTAAGTAATAAACCTCGTGTAGGTGTAAACCAAATTTGTATATAAGTTTCAACGTATCAAAATAATTTAGCAGACGTACTAACGTTTTCCCGTGGCTTCGCTCGCTTCGCTTTGAAATCTATTCATTAACGGCCGTTTTCAAATGTGTACCAAAGATTATGGATAGATTGTGATCTCAGATTATATGACATTAGATTAGACATAGTAAAAAAAGCTATCCGTTGACATCATATTGAAATCAAAGTAAGTGCAAATAGATAGATTTGCCCGGCTTTAGTAAGTAAAACAAGGGAGAGACAGAATATTGAAAACGGCCGTAGATGAATTCCTGTCACCTATTTCAGCTAATAGGCTAACTTCAAATTTTAAAAATACTCTATCATGAAATTTTGTTACAAACGAAATCCACTCCGAGAATCTATTCTCTAAATAATATTATCACATTAATTTTTTTGAATTGATGTAATTCTGTACTCGTATTGTTTATTTTGATCCAAAGTTTTTAGGATTCCGCAACGAAATGGCTGAAACGCTTCAGATTTCTCACGAAATAAATGATAGCATGGATTGTGCTTTGACTAGGTATAGAGTTCAGGGCCCCTATTCACAAAACCAATTTTCAATACTTTCCGATCGGATTCGCATTTGTGAATAGACAGTAGTAAAACTTAAATAAAATTTCTCTATACCGTACAATCTAAGTTTAAAATCATAAGGTATTTTGGACTACTCAACTGTTAATTTTTTTTTCATTTTCAACCCCTACTTACGGCCACCCCCATCATGGAAACGGTCAGATTAACATATGTACATTTTCAAAAATACGTATGATATATATGACATTAATATCTGACACGCTCGAGTATGTCCATGGAAGTGATTTTTTTTTACATTTTTGAAAATTTATAGCGGCTTCCTCCACCGATGTAACAGTATGTATTATATGACATTTTTTCTTCTAATTATCTAAGCTTCTCAACCCAATAGGTCTCTATAACGCTCGAGTAAATCCCGATTTAACATCGTGAGCTCCCCTACCATAGTATAGGACAACAAACGGTATAAAACAACTGCCATATTTCCACGAATATCACCTGTATATGAAATTGTAGATCAATCAATTTGAACTCATTAGAAAGCATCTCAGTAATACACAGTAACTGATATCCCCCGCGGGAGACGCCGACACACCATTAGATACCATTCCATTCCCTGTTCTCATATTTTGTTTCATATTGTACATCCATTTTTGTAACAGATTTTTGACATGCCTTTGTTTCTGAGAATACGATACAATATCCATATCATGATGAAGTAAACACACACCATAATAACACAACAACAATGAAGGTATAACAAATATTACGTAGCGTGTCAAACTTAATGAAGTAAAATTAATACTGTATAAAATGATGATTTTAGAAAATATATTTTTATTGCAAAATAACATAACAATGCAATCGGAAGATATTGAAGTGGCTGTGAATGCATTTTATAGAATAGAGACCGACAATAAGCGGCAAAATGAAATACAAGGATACTTTCTCGTGTACATTTAATAGGAAGTCTAGGAAAAGAACCATTTTTGTTTCTAGTTATATGACTACTAAGAATCCATGTATCTCTACAAATGTTGCAATGTGAGGTCCTGTTTAAATTTTTGTATTGACTAGTTTCATTTTCTCCATTTCGTATACTATAAAATTTTATGGTGTGTTTAATAATATTCTTTATTTGCCAGAAACACGCCAGTGGATGTTAACATTAATACAAATCGCGTGTCTCGCCATGGTTAATGGCAAATTGTTAAATACTTAATAACTTTAAATCAAATGAGATTAAACAATCCAATTCCATTCAATTTGATCGAATCAATTAATTCAATTAATTATTTAAAAAAATAATGTCATAAAAGCAGCGTTGAACTAGCAAAACTTTAAATTTTTCATAAACAATGAAAGTGGTAGTTGTCGGTTTATCAGTGGCAATCGGTTAATAAGTTTATCATCTCGACATTAATATTGCTGAAAGGTGACTTTTAACTCATAACCAAAACGTACCATTTGGACGATAATAATACTATGAAAAGTAATATCTCATTATTTTATTAGAATAATCCGTGCTATATTAGCCGCCATTTTGTTTAATCTCTATTTCATTAAAAGGCGGTCCGACCACAGTGTTAACTTTTCCTTGGGTTGAAGTCATTAGTTTTATTTAGTTTATACGTGCGATCCGTGTACAGAGTCTGATTAAAGTTTAACTTTTTAGAAATTTCAGTGGCTTAGAATTAAATTGAAATCATAATTTTCAGTGAACGTTAATTTTAAAAGCGAACCAAAATTTATGTCAGTTATTAAGCCTAATATGTCCACTAATTATTTTATTATTTGCAATCATTTTTCATTCAATTTTATGATTAGATATAGTCTCATTGCACCTTTATGTAAGTCGTACTGAGAAAATTCCTAAGATGAAATATTTCGATTGTGTCTTATCAACTTCTTATACAAAATGAATTTTAACTACTTAATAAAAAGGAACTAAAACCCCGACCTATAAGTAAAGAATAAGTCTTACTAACTGAATTACGACAATAACTGTTTATTGTTTGTTAATAAAGAGGGAATTTGGAGGCCAAGCGTGTTCCATTCATTAAGAGTTTCAACTCATTACTGTTAACGATTCAATGCAAATTTTCCACATCTGTTTTGCGTTAAATATAAGCGTGCAGTATAAATGCAATATTATGCATTCATATTTAATTAGTTAAGGACTAGGATATGAATGTGCCTGCATGATTGTACAATGTACAAAACAGACCATGCTAAGTTCTGTTTTGTCCATTGAAATGAAATCCTTTTTGGTAGTAAGTACAAAAGCGTAAGTGAAAATTTTGTTATACTATTTACTTTTCTCACGATTTCACTTTCAGGAGTCACGTTCGCTATATAAGTTATATATACTTTTTCGTATCATACTTTTTTTCTACCACCAAATTTTTGAAATGTAATAAATTTGTATGAGGTGTGTTCAAAAAGTATCGCGAATTTTCAAATTTTCCCGGGTTACGTGTATTCAAATTTCGATTTTTTCTGGCGTTATGTAGGTACACATGTATCTCAATTATGCCGAAAAGTTCAGCTCCATTCTAAAGATCCAGTAGTCTTCCGACTTCTTGCGCAAATGAGGGCTACCCTAAGTTTGAAGTCAGTAAAAAGTTGACATAATCTACTTGCCTGTCCCGAGACAGGGACATACTAGGTATGCATTGCCTGCATGGATGCATTCTTTGTATAGAATTTGAGATCTGTACGACCCTGATCAGTGGACACACTTATGCGACTGCAAATAACATTACGGTCCGTTAAATTCGATGCTTTCAGTGCGGATAATACCGGCCTATGGACGCTTAGCTTAAAAAGGTATCATATCATTGTTTATATTGATTTAAATAGCAGCAATATATTGTATTACTATGTAATGATAGTAGTGGTTGATTTAACCTGTCAATAAATCGAATGTATATAAATTCCTGAAACCCATCCAAACACGTGTCGATGAGCCCTGGATTTATTATGGGTCGAGATATTACGTTCCATTTCAATACTAAACCCATTCAAGTCTTGTGGGTATTATTCGATACGGTTTTATTCTCTAAACAAATATATCTAAACTAGTTTTTGCGTAGGATTGGTCGTGTGGACCGGGGCAAAAAGTGTTATGTGTAAATTATTCGAGAGGAAATTTAATCGTTTGAATTGTTTTCAATGATTAAATAAAAACATTATATAATACATATTTAATCTTTGAGCTTCAAGAAGGATAAAATAAGTATAATTATGATGACAAGTTCACTGAATGAAAATGGAAATCTTACATCCCTAACAACAATTTATTTGGACCTATTTGTTGGGTAAACATCACATAGTATTTATATCATTATTTATAGTCTCATATTGTTACAAGTACTGAAATTGAACATTTTTTTAAATATGAAATCAATAATCAATTATGCATATAGAAGAGAACATTTTTTTAAATAATGCTTTACAATCTAAATTTGCACATGGTTACTTTTAAAATATATGCAGGCGAAGTATCGACAAAAATGCGGCATAATACAAAAAATTTACTCTCCTATCACGTATGTATATGCTATATAGTATATGCTTTAATCCTAAACGTGTTTAACACAAACAATACACATAATTCATAACTAAGCGGATTTACCAACCACATACAACATAGTCCGAGCATTATGTTATCATATGGAAAACAATACTCCAATATGATACGATACTTATTGTAACGAATAAAAATGAGACTTCTTCTTATAATGGTTTTTAAAATAATTCGTTAAATTCTGAATTGTTAATGAAAATCTTCAAATGCCCTTAAATTTTTACAAAATTATGAACATGTTTAATCGTCATGCAACGATCATTATTTTAAAGTTTTTAGTAGAGTATTATTTACAATCTACATCTACCTTACTAGTTATTTTTGTTAGTACGAAGAAGTATGAAGACATCGATGTATATTACATCGATGTCTTCATATCCAATACATCCAGAAAATCTATCGCAATTGGAACTAATATCTAAACTATATTACCTTCCCACTTATTCGTGAAAATATTCCGCAAAAACATAAATAACAATGATCTACGCAGATGTATTTTTATTTCATGCGATGAAACGTTCATGACCCCTAACGACTCCTCATAGCAAGAAGCGTGTGCAATAAAACCATAAATAATTTTATTTATGGCCATAAATTTATCATATTATAATACACCATATTTCCAGACAGCCAATATCCGGAGTACCCGTGTACTATTTTCTTTACTCGCCAAGACGATGTCGTGTTTTTGTTCTTCAAGATTCAAAGAATTGCCACTACAATAGGTTATGATTTTTTTTTTTTTTTAATTAATTTATAATTTTATAACGTATTTTTCGACATTCGTAGGCGGTTCATTATTTTTGTATCAGTAAAGTTTAAGATATGCCGCCGCCCACAGCGTAAGCCACCCAAACTTTAAAAGTATTTTAGAAATGTTATTGTGAAAGAAAATATTTCTTAAATTTTTATGAAATTAGTAAACCATTCAATGAGAACGTGCAGTGTATTTTTAAAAGCATAAAATTTATAATAGTTTCGTATTTTAGTATTAGTTTAATATTTTGCTACTAATTCGTTAAATTTGCACATCACTTTTAGTAAAAAAATATAGCAAATGTAAATAAAAAAGGAAGACTTGTAAATATATATTTACATAACAAAGCTTTAATAATATCAATTATATTCATTTAAAATAAAAAATTTACTTATCTATAAATTCAGAGTAAATGATACAATTTTGGTTTGATGTTACCTGATATGGCATTGATTGGTGGCCTTTCGGGAGTGTCGTTTGTCGTAATAAATTATGAACCCGATGTGTATCTGATTAAACTTTGTAGCGGAAAATATCATTAATTTTTCGTAGATAATTTACTCGATACCGTTTACAATTACCTGTTTACCTTTTTATCAAAAACACTGTTCAATTATTCAATTGATGAAAGCACAAAATATACAGAAGTCAGACTCCATAAAAAGCCCGCTGATACAACGCACACATTGACACTGTTCAGTGACTCGAAATCTCGGGCTACCTCGGAACACTGCGAAGTATTCGAATCGATTTTTTCGAATAAAATTAACAACTAGATAATTATGAGTGCCATCACGGCAAAACCTCCTCACGAGGGACAGTTCAAGCACGATTCAGTCTGGTTCCAATCATTGGGTGAGAAGCGCATGAAACACCCAGAGCAAGTCACCAACCCTCGACCACCTAGGCTACACTAGCTGTGAGTGTGCCTTCTCTTCAGCAAGAACGCAAGTTTCGACGCGATGCTAGATAAGCCATCTGTTAAAGATATACAGGCCTGTTACTAAGGCAAAGTTAACAATCATGTGCTAAAGGTTAAAAGGACGGCAATTAAGTAGGTAATTAACATAATCAATACAATATTTAATTCCAATCATGAACATGACCAGTGCTACAAATATAATCCGCAGCAAACAAGATCTACCTTATTTATTATGCAAGCCAATTCAAACAAACGCTAATCGCATTAACTGTTGCAATTAAATTTATACACGTATTAAATAAATCACAATGAAATTCTAAAGGATTTTAGGAATGAAGCCACCACACAACAGTGCCAGAGTTAGGCACAAACTAATGACATTGAACTCGGCACGTGTAGCCAAAACAAGCATATTTATCTTTACAACTGTGTATTCCTATTTACTTCAACTTAGATCCGCTTTCTCATATACATACTACTATGTGCCATCAACTTTATCCGTTTTAAATTAACTTAAGTATTTTATTTGTTCGAAACTTGCAAAAACTTTGAATTTCCCTTGCAACGCGATAATCACACAAACAAGTGAACTGAAATTTAATTTATTGAAATCTATTTTATTTCTCGTGAAGCGACGGGTTTTTCTTGTGATTCTGATATATTTGTGATTAAATTTGTCTGATTCATACGTGTTCGAAATTTCAAAATTTGTCTAAGCTTTTCAGTAAACAAAGGCTGTATATGAAAGTTTAATAAAAAATCTCGAGACCAACGCCGTGATTTAAACTTCGTGATAAAACGAGCAGCCTTATTAAAGTTTCCGATAGTTGTGGAGTCAATATGAAATCTCAATCACAGCAGATAATATGATCGCGAACTTTATCAATTTATTCCGTGACGTAATTAAATCTGCAATTGCTCCGCTACACTATTGAAAGCACTAACGATGTTACAAATTTTGCCGCGTATTTTCACATTGATTTCATTGTTATGAGTTATATGATTTTTTATAGAGTTTTTAAGGACAATATACACAAGATTTTAAATCGTTGAAGTTGTTCAATAATTAGTTTGCTAATTATAAAAGTTAATAACTTAATCAACAATCAAGCTAAACGATGCCTTTGAATTAACGCCAAATTGGATTTCAATTATACCTGAAAGAGGCACCTATTTTTGTACTATATTACACGTTTTCAAAACTATCAAAATAGTATAAATTTAAATAGACGTTATTCCAAATAGCCCATTCTCTCTGGATCCCGCAAGACATTGCCTAATGCGGATTAAATGACGCTATTCTTTTTTTTAACTTTGTAACTAATTTGTTTTATCTCAGTAACCGTATTTTTATAAACAACAAAATAAAGGTATAATTCATTAATAAATTTATGTATACATAAATGTATGTAACCTTTTATTTCTATAAACAATTTTCTACTTTTTAGTATACTAGAGTTATTTTTCCTCTGCAATTTAAGAAAACATTGTTAATTTTATTTAAATTTCCAGTTATTAGTTTTACAGTTACAGCATCCTACGTATGAGTATTATGTTTAATCACGTTGTAGAAGAAAAATTAATACAACAAAGGTCATATATATTGTTCTAACAGCCATTACTTATAATATAGTGATGACAAATGGTCGAGATGTTGCTGAGGCGAGAATAATAGCAAATTGAATTGTGTGAAACAAGGATGTACAGCGTGTATGTCGCAGTGATAATAATTTAATACAGAATGGAAATACGAAATATTGCACATTTTTCACGATGATATTTACATATGTATGCCAGGGCCGTCTTGGTCTATGCCGGGGCCCTAGAACGCACAAGTATTTGGGGCTCTTTTGTATTGTATAGAAAAGGATTATTAAAGAGAAACGTAAATTGAATAATCGCATACTACTTTTATTCTACACTGGACATAAACTTTTTAAATTAAATAAATCTGAAAATGATCCACGTTCGACCAAAAAAGCGTAATTCGGTCGACCAAAATATTTAAATACTAAAGAAATTAATGTGCTTGGGGGTCCTCAGAGGATCGAGGACCCTGGGAACGGACCTCGTGCCCTTATGATAAAGATGGTATTGACATAAGCTGTAATTTTTTTGTGTTTGATGAAAGATAAAATTCACACATAAATGAAACTTTTTTATACTGCCTTTTCACATTAAATATACTAACATAGTATTATATTATCTGTGAATAAGTTAACTTTGTGGATATACAACGTAAAAAGACATATACACGTTGAAATTTTCTGAGGGAGAAAAGATGTAAAAGAGTTTACATTTTTAGCGAATATGTTATGATCTATTTATTTAAAGCCCTTATTTATATAAATCCTCCTAAAGTCAGGTAAAGGATCAATTAAATTCATCAATCATCAAACTTAAAGGACATCTCATATGCACACACAATCAATAATTTCGTATAATTCGATGTAACATAAATAAATCTGGGCTTAAACTAATCCCTGGCCACGTGTGGTATTCCCTGCTCATGACACGGTCTGCAGCTGACAAGCATTGTTAGATGCATCATGCGATAACATGACACGCCAACTGGAAGTACTGTAAATACCTATATAATATTCATGGCGTTATTGGATTATCGAATACTTGAATATTGTGATGGAATAACTTTTATATTTGGAATTTCGACTCTTTACACGTTTAAACTTGATAAAAAATTTGACATATTTATGTCCAACTACTTCTTATATGCTTCTTAATATTAAAATGTTCTGCCTCCATAAATAAAGAGATATAGTGACAGCATGTCATTTAAGACCCATTTAAAGTTGAGTCACAGATAATATAATACTATACTATTGAGAATTGTTTTCGTAATAAGAACATGTATTAAAACCGTAAATCTAAATAACTGTGGTCATATAGTTCATAAGAAATTATTGTTAAGAAGCCAGGTAAAAATTCTAATTTAAAAGATGCTAAGTATAAAATGAATTTGAATTAGTTACGATCTTATTTCACGGGTCTGTAGCCTCGTCAGTAAGTTCAACAGAAACAAAAACTTTCTAATAACTGAAACAAATTTAATACTTTCAGACGACTACTTGCTTTTCCAGTGTTGATTTAAGAAATTTATGAAAAATTCCTGATTTCTCTTACGCCGAATTTTATATAAAGAAATTTCTGTTTACACACGTAATTTCTTCGTAAGATTGGGGAATTATATTTTAATTAAATTTTGAATACTTTTTATCTTCTTAGATTAATATTGAGCTTGATACAAAAACCTATAGACTTTATCCATATTTTATACACAGTTATCTATAAGATTAAAACTTCAGTATTATTGAAAAAGTTACGCAATTGACAAATGATATTCTGCTTGAAGGGTACCTTAGATGCTACTGCCTTTATTATTCTGTGAAAGTGAAAAGTTACCCCTTTGTAGTACATTTATTTAAGCAGTGTGTTGAACTGAAATTAACCTTGTGTAAACACCCCGTGAAAACGCGCTTCGCTTGCTTTTTAGGAAGGTAAACTGTTTTAGCAACGAGCTTATTAACTTTTCTTATTATTTATTTACACTGTTTTGCCTTCAGGTAAAAAAACAATTCATTTATTATCATTGCTTTTCACATAATAATGGTCATAGATTATTGTTTTCATCCTTTTTAGGAAGGTAAACTGTTTTAATAACGAGATTATAAAACTTCTCTCTTTTTCCTTCAGGTAAGAACACAATTCATTTCTTTGATGGAAATCAAAAGTGATTCAAACTGAAAACGATTTAATAAAGCCAATTTAATCGATAAAAGTTGAATAGGTAATTAAAATAGAATTGATTGTGTATATGAATCTTTACCTAGAAATTGACAATTTAAATCATCGATTAAATTTATATCGAGAGTGGATTGTAGATATAAGAGTAACATGATTTTAGGTGGAAACGCACTTGATTTTTAGGAATTTAAACAGATTTAATAACAAGCTTATAAATTTATCTCTTATCTCAAGGGGAAAATAATAGGTTACTTAATTTTAAAAATTATAATAATAAAAGACGATATTTTTTACACTTTATTAGAGATAATTACAAGTGAATTGACTGTAAAAAATAAATAAATAAACATTTATCCTGCCATATAAAATTGCGTAATGATCCTTATATGTTAATCCTATACGATTCTTGCAACTATCTGTTTTGTTGTTGAAGTTGAATGATTTAAAAATATAGGTCAGTATATCCACAAAGTCAATGTAGCGATCGATCTAAGAAAGTGTGGAGCGTCTCTGATGTCCCCTCTCGACATTGAACGCGGCCAGCATTTCGCTCGAGTGCTGCTCCGTGCTCGAGGGCAAAGTCTAATGTGAAACTTCTATATGTGGTGCAAACAAAACGATATTAGGTCTAATATTGCTCATATATGGGTAATATAACTTGAATTTGGTAATGACATTTACCCGTTTTCTGACTCACATTAACGCTAGTTTGTATAAGGTTTAAACCCTGAATATATATTATTAATACACAAAACAAACATATTATATGTAGTACTTTCCATATTTTTATCAATTGAATTTGTGAACATTGTTAAAAGAATCTGGATTTTAAAGTTGTCTCAACAATAATTTTTCAACAAACTGATGCAGGAGTAATTCAAATAGATTAATTCAAGTAGATTTAAATTTTAAAAATACCCTTGATTAATGATAGTCTTATTATTAACATGCATTTTAAGATTCGAAACATATTTCGATAAATCATACTTAAGATGGAAAAATTAGACGATCTTGGGAATATGCAAGAAAATGTGAAACGGCTATTAAATTGGTTTTAGAAATTAACAAATACTACGTGATTAACATTACAAATTAGTAGGGGCTCGGTCCATATGACCCGTAGACTAAATTTAATTCTAATTCCAATCCCGTTTTAGTTGTAATATATTCTAAGCTAAATGCTGTTAGACTTAGGCACCACAGTTTAGTTACGTAAATCCTGAAACAAAGATGTATATCACATGTAATTGAATTAAATATATTTGTTTATCAAGCCGTGGATACCAAAGTCAATGAATTTTGTAATATGCATCTTCTATCATCCTTGGTTTTATGGGCGAAACCTATACATATAAGCATATTATGTATATATTGATGTTGCATAGCATGGAATTTTACCCATAGCTCGGTCAATTTAGATATTCAAAGCTACTAAAATTCAGAACAAGCTGAATTTTTTGGCCCCGGCTGGATCGAGCGGGAGTTTTAAATTTTTTTTTTACATATAATGTTTCGAACAAATTCATCCATTTTCAGCTTGTTCTGAATTTTAGTAGCTCACCCTTACGTTTTGGCCTAATTTGACCGGACTACCATAAGTTTGTGACATTTATCCGTGTTTTATTTTGTAATACTATCAATATTGTAAATAAAAAAATACTGTAATTGGCAAACAAAATAAATATAAATAAATCACTATTATTATGCCAAGTACTCTGCATACTGCTCTTAAACTGCTCTTTACTACCCACGTGCATCAATCAGCTATATTGCACACAGAATTCCCAGGGCATGAACTATACTACGCGAATTTCCCTTTCAAATGGAGTTTAAAAAAGAACTTTAAAGTGTGCAATCACCTGGGACCTGTAAACGAGGTCATTAACAAGGAGTTTTTGAAATTTATTCTCGCTTTTATCGCGAGGTTTACTGTTTTTAAAGAGTGGTATAGGTTAAAATAATTTTAATGTCTTTTTAAGGGCCAATTTAAAACATAACAATTGTATGTCCTCTCGTATTACTTAAGTTTTTAATTTAGAAATGTAATTATGATGCTGAATAGACATAAATTATTAAATATAACACCTACTCGCGCTAGATATATTTTAATTATGTGGACTTTCTCTACTCTTTTAGAGTTTCTCCACTTCAATCCAAATAACTGAAAATTTTTCTCTCGACGTTTTCCATTGCACACATTTTAAAGTTACATTTTTAGAATTCTCAGAATTTCATACTAAAGCTGGAAACTACAAAGAAAATTATGAGTACTGCATTTAAATCTTGTTAAATTAAATGACAAACGTTGGAACGTGTTTAAGCGTTTTTTTCCAGTGCCACGCTCTCGACTGCTACATACTCGTTGGAAAAATTTCCTAAAATATTTTTATCATTCTTAATCCCAAAGAGATTCTGCTATGAGTTATCTATATAATTATATTATATATTATTATAGTCTTTCAAGTTTTATTCCGGTTTTACCTCTATTTAAGTTTATTCCTTATGTTTACTATGCATAATCGTCATATAAGATCATAAAGTTATACTTTCTACTAAGCCGCGTAACGTCGTTTGACTAACGATGCGTAATCATTCTGCATGTCTTGATGTCAAAGTCTAGAACTTAGAAGTGCCTAGTTTCTCAAGTAATAATCTAGGAAGATACATCTTTTACATTCTTAATGAATCACTTAAAAGTACCTACAATAATTTAAATAATTCATAGATGCTCTTGTCCATTCATTTAGACATAATAATGGAATCAATAGAAAAAAATATCACCATTCCAATGAAAATATTGCAGTATAATGAAAACTGGTAAGACGTGATTAGATTGATTAACGAATTATTTATGAATAATATTTTTCTCAACTACACCAGAAAAAAAATTGTTGAGTATATGGATGCTTCTATTTTCACGCGTGATGTAGGCTAATCGCAATATTTGACAGGCATTTTTTAATTACAAGGTGAGAGGAGACTGAGGAACGTTTTAAATATATACGTACATTCCTTCTGACCGAATTTCGGCAACGTCGGCCAACTTCTACAAAGACTAGCCCACTACGCGGAAGATTTTATAGTGCACAAGTGTGTGCGCAAACACAGGTGCACTCTCCATTCCATCTATCTCATGATCCGATAGGTCGGTAGATACACACGACCGGAGAGATATCAGAACTGACGGCTTTAACAGCTCTCGAAGGGACATATAATGAAAAACTTACTCAGCTTATGTCAAACCTATCCTTTATTTAAGCGTTAGTAACAAACATTTGACACTGAGAGAAAAAGAAAGAAAGGAAAACCGAGAAGGCATTGGAGGGATATTTTTACAGAATGATGTGGAGCAGAATGGATGCAAACGGCAAGAGTAAGAGATTTGTGGAAAGGATTAGGGGATGCCTACGTCGCAGTGGCGACTTTTACTTAAAATATGTGTTTATATATTTAACTAGCTTTCCGCCCGCGGCTTCGCCCGCGTAGACTACAAATTTCTGTCCTTTGTGGATTTTCGAAGTAGAGGTGATATGACAATTTTTAAGATTTAGAAACGTACATTTGTAAAAATATATATCGTAAACGGTTTAAGTTCGAAGTATATCCTACATTAAATATAACAAAAATGTCACTGTTCATTTTATATAATTCTAATAATTCTATTATTTTTTTTTGCAAAATATTGAAATTTTGGAAATCTGTCGTGTACTCTCAGAATAAAAGAGTTAATGTTTCCACGGATTTAACACATATTTGCTTATGGACACAAATAATATCTCTACATATTGGTTAGTCTTTGTTGTAATTAGCCGCCATGATCGTAATCTACTTTCGAGATCAAGAGAAGGCTACATTTATCAATAAAAAGTGCTTTAAATAACACTTAAAATATTAAATTTAATATACCTACGCGCATTGATGATATGTTTTGATGGATCACTTTGAACCCTCATATCTTTTTTATTTGTTAACCGATTTGAATGAAATAAAAACTAAAACCTTCGGGGGTCTAGCTTTAATACATAATCGAAAACCGTATTTAAATCGGTTAAGCCTTTTCGAAGTTCACTGCGTACAAACGCCCGACAAACAGACAAACAGACAAACCGACAAACAGACAAAAATTCTGAAAATCATTGTTTTGAGTTTAGAATCATAAATGAAACACGACACACTAATTTTTTCTTGAAAATATTAAATGTACAGACACGGCTAGTCTACGATTTTATTATATGTATAGATTTGGTTAGGTATATTATTTTTCTGCACAAAAGTGGAATATATGTTGTAAAGTTTAAGAAAAAAACAATGTAATTTAATAGAAATAAAGGTTTTTTTATTTATTTTTTTTAACAAACGTTTAACATTTTTCATTGTAGCTCTAAGCTTTGTTTGTAATTTAATTGAGAATGAACAAAAGCTTCAAGATAAAATAGAGGCTTGGAAAAGCGGTCCTAACCGACTGTAAAAGCGCACGTTACTATGTTTTGTTTTTACTGTTTCAATTCTTTGAAGGATTTTATTTATTAGATCGTAAGCGGGCTTATGTAGAAAAGATTCTACGAAAGAATACGAAGTCTTCGTTCAATTATTCATACACAGTAACTTTGGATAGTGCTATACGTAAGAATAGGATTAAGATTGATTTATAACAAAGAGTAGAAGTTTTTTTTTATATCGTGTTCGCAGACATTATTTAAATTGTAATATTACCTTTAATTATGCAACTTTTATCTTAAGCTCTTTGCTACATGTCTCTTTGCTATTATGTCTGTATAACTTGTGCATTTAAATACAATATTTAGCTTATAACTTCTAGCGTATCAATTGTTTTACCTACAAAACAATTAACATTAACACCCGTATTCTAATACGTTCCTTGAGCATTCCTCGACTTCACTCAACCTCTGTCAATGAAAATTTACATTCTGAGTCGGAACTCTACTAACTCACGTCCACTCACGTTATGAAAATTTCGGAGAAGAAAATTTAGCACCTCCATTCGTTCGATCTATTTGTTAAAATATTATATTTTATGTTATGAATTTTCGATTGAAATTCGTCATAAGTTATATTTGACGTAACCCGAGTGGAAGTAAAATTAAGGTAACTTCTTAGAATACGGGTGTAAATCTACAAGTATATCAGTATAGCAAAGAATTTGTGTTTCTTTTCTATATTTTAAACGCCAAAGCTATTTAAAGGCAAGCTTGTATTTTTACGTGAGGTTTTCTGCTCGACTGCCCTAGTCTGCAGTCCCTCGCCTATCCTTATTTCCACTGGAATGAGCATGAGGCCTTTTATAATTCATATATTTAGATTTTTACCTTAAACACCTACAGCGGCCTTTTAGGACAATTTTAAAATTCACTTTCAAGTAAAATTCAAAAAGAATTTTTATTTCATTTGCTTAATTAAGATGTTTATCCTTGATACTAGACATTCAATTACAAAAGATTTATTTTGAAATCAATCGAATAAATATGTCAACTATCATGGACAATAAGGACGTACTAGACACTAAAAATATATTTAACCTCGTGGTTTCACCCGCTAGATATTTCCCATTCCCCTTAGATTTCCGGGATGAAGACTATTCTTTGTCCTTTCTCGGTTTTTAAACAATATTTGTACAAAGTTTAACCGATATCGGTTTAATGTTTTAAGTGAGTAGAAGAGACAAACAGACTATCACATTTATTAAAAGATATTAGTATTTTCTTGTGATAGTTTTATAGCGAATACTTTCCATATTATATTTTTCCGCATCTAAAATCTATTTTATTAGTAACATTAGGATAAAATTATGGATTTTACAAGACCTTAGTAGTACACTTATTTTTCTAAAAGACCTATATACAGCAATATCATCTTAGTAAAAATGGGTTCAAATGAGCGCGCCTAATGGTTAGGAAAATAATTAAGTGCGGGGCTTACTCCACTATCAGGTAAGACTGTCTATTTACCGCTTTATCTTGAAATAAATAGCAATAAGAGCATAGTAACGTAATAAAAAGCTGATTTACCAGGATCTGAATTATATTAGCTGGCAAGCGGAGAATGCGGTTCACCTGATGTAAATTGACTGACGGCAACCCATGAACATCTCCAAAATCAAAGTGTCGTAGTTGCCTTACCGGATGAAGGACGGGGTGATATGATGGAAAATTGGGAGAAGAGTAAATAGTATGTGAGAAGAATGGGATGGGAATACAGACTTCCAGGTCCTCGGGGTGAGGGCCAATGGGGTGGCGCCACACTAATTCTGTTTGTGTATAGACGTAGTTTATGTCACTCAGTTTAAAAGCCGCTTTCTCATCATGAAACAATTTTTTAATTCGGTCCAGTAAATTCTATTAAAATATTACAAAAACTAGTATAAAAAAAGTCTGAATAATCCATGATCTATAATGAGCATGGAAACTTAAACAAATGAGATATCCAAACTTAAATGTTGGATTTTGATCGAAAAACTTCGATTGCGTATCAAGTTAATCCGAAGTAAATATTTGGGAATGACGTCACGTACTTAATAGTATCACGTTTAAGAGCTCCCATGGCGGAATTTTAATGCTTAATTTACGATTTAGGATTTTTGGGTATATCTTCCGCTTATGGGGCTATTACAAAACCCGGTCTTAAGGGCTCTTTTGAGGGTTTGACGATGTTCGCTATAGTAGGGTAACGCCTATTACAAGGGTATAACAAATCTCTGAGCGCTACAGATCACTTCTCGATAGAGCCTTTTAATATTGGTTAATG
Organism: Phoebis sennae; assembly: GCA_001586405.1. Lineage (NCBI taxonomy): Eukaryota > Metazoa > Arthropoda > Insecta > Lepidoptera > Pieridae > Phoebis > Phoebis sennae. Next base: position 519,356 of record LQNK01000128.1, on the reverse strand, counting down.
TGATAGGCCCCTTAATAGATAATAGGAAAGAACTAGCGGTTTTTATTTCGTTTGAAAATTGAAGCGTAGCAAATTTACTTCAACTTGCATTTATATCTTTTTAAGAGAGGGTGGGGTCAAAAATGCAGTAGGTTTGCATACGTTTCTTTGATACATTGCATAGTTAAATTCTGAAAAAATATAATTATGTAAATCTTCAATTATATACTGTGTCATTACGTCTTTACATATATGTACAAAACTGAGTGAGGGAGGAATGGAATTGGAAGACAATCCTCAAGTCACCTGCCCACCGAACGAAACACAGTGCAATACTGCTTCACGCCAATCTTCTCCTGGGGGATTGGTAATTTCATCGGTGCGAGCTTGGCCAATGCTCGGCTCCCACTCTTTTACTGCTGAAGATGTTATGCAGCAAAATTACCCTCTGTTGCCTCTTATGACATCCACGGGTAGAAATGAGGTGGCGAAACACGTATGGCGGAAAACGTTGGTTTATTAATCGACGTCAATATTTAATTTACTATACGATGTTAAATCTTTACACTGACAAGATTAACTGTTAGTTTTATTAAATGCAATTGCTTAATTACTTCAAAAAATCTGCCCATATAAAACAAACTTTGATAAAATTAAATATTAAAAATAATTTTTTTTTATTATTATTGTTTTCTTTTCTCTCTATATATATATGTTTTAAACGTGTACAATATCTATCCTTTCTATTCAATGTTGCTTCCTTCTTCCATAAGGTTGCTTGGAAGAAATTGCTACTTAGCAATAAAACCGCCTTTTGTGTTGTCTATTGTTCTTGTATTAATGTGTTATATTTGTTTGTGTGTACGCAATAAAGAGTAGATTATTATTATTATTTATGTAACAACTGAAAAACATTTTTTGTATTACCTTAACTTTCATGCTAAAATTTCAAGAATTTCTATAGCGCTACATGGTTTACTTTGAACGTGAGCGAACCGCTGCATTTTGTATGACTCGAGAACCCTTCTGGGAAACCTTTTTGTGCTAATTGCTATGTGTAAAGCTAAATGAAATATTCATACCTCTTTCAAACACTAACTGTATTCACGGTACTGTTGTAAAGGAAGATTTTCGTAAATTATTCTCATCATCACCTATCCCCGTCCTTTTCTAACACATTCCTGAAATAAAACAAAGAAAATGAAATATAAAAGAATATTTAGGATAATAGTAATTAATAATAATAAAAATTATTGACGCATACACAGTCCAATCTTATGACTATAGAGCCATCTTTTCCGGGTAACCATAATAATAAAAACTCTCTCCTAATTTTTGCGAAGCCGGGGCGTGTCGCTAGTGTTATTGTATAATAAAATCTCAATATTACTAGTATACAAATATACAAGTAAAACCATCATAATGGGAATTGAAAAAACCGTATCTAGCTACTGTTCCATTCGCTGTATTCGCGTAACAATATTATTTGTTGTAGCGTACCAAATTCGCCGTAGCTATATGACTAAGCTACGCTAACTGGCGCGTCGCCCAACGATCGAAAAATTCAAAAACACGAATGGAAACTAGAATACAGTTGCGTTCTACAACAGCAAGCTGATAATAAAGCAATAAGAGTGTTATAAATGGAAAGACTATTTCAAAGGAATAAGGCTCTAGAAGCTACGAAATTGGAAGGGATTGCATTTGGCGTCTTCGATTTTATTCACAAATATTTTCAAGACTTCTCTATGCTCTGGCTTGAACCCTCCTATCTTTTTCTTGCGTGTATCACATGTGTAGCGCCAACATAATGCGGTCACAAAGTATCATAATTTAGAACGTGAACATACAAAATTATTTCGTATATGACATCTTAGGTTACCAGCATCCAATAAAGAAATGATTTCTTAATTTAAATTCAAAACATACGGTTTACAAGTATCTCAATTATAAGCGCCCAACCCTATACTGTGCCCACATTTTCTTGTTAGAAAAGGTGGACGATACCACAGTGATAAAATTATTTATTTATTTTTATTTTATTTTATTTATTCAGATAACCAAGATCCAATACACAATAATAATACAGTGGTTGCATGATTTTTGATGTTTCCAAAAATACCTCAGGGCTGTCACAAATTTTGTACACACTGGGAAGTATTATAAGAATTGGCCTTTATTTTGTGTAAGGAAACATTTAAAATGCAATATATTAAAATACATACTTTTTTAATTTTACACAAACAAATTTTCGTCACCCTTAAAAGACGTATCCTGCAACTCAAACGGAAAATGCCTACATTTATCCAAGGTGATGTGATATGCTGTCTACGTGACAGTTTCGTGAGACGACTGTATGAATCTTTAGACTATGGCGATACTTTATAAGATCTTTTTTTATAAAAAAATACAATACTGGAATTAAATTTTCCAAAAGTTGTCTTTTAATTACGTTTATCTTATATTTACAACGGAATAAAAACAATGTTAACGGTAACGAGAACTACTTCAGCTCGTATACACGCGGTAATGTTTACAAATGTTTCTCTTCAACAGGTAAATTACGTGTTTATCTGCGAAATTACATGTATTTATTTGTGTTAACGGCTATAATGATACGTAACAGGGAACAGGGAATATTATGTAAGTTATTTTATTTTTTTGCGTAATGTTTTTACCCTTTTATTTCATACATTTTATGAAAACTTCTTCATTTTTACTAAAACATTTTTATAGTATAGTAGTAAGATTTAGTAAGAAGATATTTAAGATTTTTTTGCTTTTATAATAAGTACGTGCCTGCCAAATATCTTGGGAATACCTAGCTGAAATGTTTAACGAATTGACGGTTCCATAATTTATTAATTTCTCGTAATAACTACCTTGTATTTGTCATATTTTAGATAAAGAATTGAATAAAAGCACTTATTAAAAAAATCATTAGAAAATGAATTCCTGCATTAATGTGAGCTAATTAATTTTAATATGATTTAATTAATCTCCTGAGAACTATTACAATTTTTCGTATTCGTGACATTACCGAGGATCCCGGAATACCTGTCTTCATATTCTTAGATATTTTTTCATGGAATTGTCATTCCCCAAAAAAACGTTTACAAGCTTTAATTTTCAAACTAATTAGTATGCCACGAGCTCGCCAAAGAGGAATAAGGAAGGGACATTACCACTGAACCTTAATAACTTTCTCGTTTTTGGGAAATCGGTTAAAAAGGGAGCCCTTATATTTTATATTGAATAACTACATACTTATAGCTCAAAGTTCATCTTTGACTTAACCTCTCTATAGAACATAAACAAGAAATATCTTTCTTCAGACATTGAAATCAAAACAAAATAAAATAATACATTCGTATGGTAATTTGATTTATGTCGATATTAATGACTTTGAATACAACTAAAAACGAATATCACAATCCTACTTATATTATTGTGAAAACCTGTAATTGGCTTAACTTGTTCTGTATTTTGGTTAAAATGTCAACATTATACTACAACTCCGTTAGTTTTTGTTTAAATGATTAAATAAATAAATTATAAATGTTTGGATGTTCCGATGTTTGTGTGGCAATTATTGAACGGATTTTAATTAAACTTTGTATACAGATGGGCTAGTAGATTAGGTTAGATTATATAGAATCGAATTTAACATAAGCGAAGCCGCAGGCAGAATTTAGTAACTTAAAAATGACGGTAGTAGGACAATTGAACTAAAATTTCTTAAAACTAAAAGAAACATTAGTCTTATCTTATTCTATTCTAAAATGTACCATTATAAAATGTAGCTTTATGTATAATATCAGATATTCACGAAAATGTTGTACTTGAACGAGAACATCACAGAAACATGTTCTAAATTCACGACATGAAATGGCAATTTTCCTGATAAATTGGAGAAGTCAGAACTCTTTCGATGATTGCTTATAATGCGAGCGATTCGACTTCAATAACTAAAGGTCTCACTCAAGCAAGTGAAACAAGGATTTTATTTTTATGAACTCTCTTTTCCATTTAGAAAATAAATACGGTGCAAATAGAATATTGGTTGGTTAATAATTGTTCATGTAAACATATAGGAAAGCTTAAAAGTTGCAACATTATGACTGATTATAAAAAGAACAATATTCTAAATCTCATCGTGTATCGTCTCCGTAGTTATTTTAGCAATGCATTTTTAATTTTTACCTCCACCGTTTCCTCTATCTTCATATTAGTTCAAGCTAGCCATTTACACATAGGGGCAAAATTGATATTCCACATAAAATATAAAAGTCCAATCGACGCAATTTCCATCCGTTACAAAACATTTTACACAAGCAACAATACCAGCAAACGAGCGCTAAATGTCACAAGTGTCTATATACATAGTACATGACACTTTCACATTTAAAAAGCGTTCTCACCTCTACACTGCACTAAATCTATGAAAATACTTTAACCTTGTAGAACACACATGTGAACCAGCCACCTGTTCCATTCGCAACCTTTCCAAGAACTACCGTTAAAACAATTGTCAAGAAAAATCGAAAATATCTGTAGAAAAATTGCAGTGACATATACTGTAATTCTACCCTCGTACGGCAGCGTATAAAAGGTTATTTTCCGGTAAAGCCATTCTGTTCAACGTGTATCCAAACAATCAGGTTGGTTGCATTTTCATCACTTCTTGTAACAAAGCTATCTATATCATGAGACTTCAGCAAAAGACTATTATTTTAGAAGAAATATTCTAAGCAATTTTGAATTAAGAAAATCGCTTTATTTTTCAAGTAAAAATATATTAGATAGTTTAAAAACTTCACGAAGCAGCCTGTTAAATGTCAATTATTGTTTATCAATAGTAACTATCGATACATTCAGCATCAATAACCATAATGCACTACAATTAGACAATTATACTGGGGAGTGGAGGATTGATGAAATTGCATAATTTCCTAATTAACTCTGATTACTGTTTCGTATTGTTCATATTGGGTTTCGTTACATCCTGTCGATGAAATAACAAAAACTGTGACTATTGTTTCATTCATTTCAATTCAATTCATGAAGCATTGTATATCTGGAACCAAATGTGCGGCATTTTTCAACAATAAGAAAGTCCTTTTCATGTTTGTTATCGACGTTACTAAGAGACAGTACAGTGCTCCGGTGCAAATTCATTTTATTTCAAAGCCCCTCCTGAAATCATTGATGACATAAACATGAAACCAATTATAAGTACTGAAAATGTTAATTATAAACTGAGCGACGATGATACGTGGAAATGATGTGTTATATTAAAATTTTAAACGACTTCCCAAAAAGAAGAGGAGGTTATCGCGATCTTTTTAACATCGAATGAAGGGTAAATTTCTTGTAAATTCACTCAACCAACTTATCAAAAATCCTGCTATGCCCTGCAGTTTCACCTGCTTAGTCATGAAGCTGTCTATCATAGTCAAAAATAATTTTTCAAATACTTTTAGTATTTTGGAAGATGAACGCGCTTACACAAACAAACCTATCAACTTTTAGTATTATTTATGATAATTTCTACTTATATTTTGACTTAATTCTTTAAACAGACATCAATTCTTTAACCCAGTTTTAAACTTCTTTAACAGTTTAAAAGTTCTTCAAAAGATAATACCACTCACAAGGCATGAAATCGTGGCAAACTTAAAAAAATGAAAAAGAAGGGTTTTTCATGTAAGCCGCTTAACGTGCATACATGCGTTATATTTTCATTAGTACGATTTTTTCAACATAGATACGACATAGCTTAGTAATCCTTTCACCAAAATGAAAAGTTTTATGCTTTGTACTTCATAGACTTTTTAATATGTTAGAAACAGAACATTAATACGTATGCAATATGGCTTTATTTAGAATACAATGGGAGATTTCGACGTTTACTTATAGTCTTATCAAATAGGAACAGTGTTAGAGTATTTAAGCATATAAATACTAAAAAAATCCAAAATATCATTAAGAATAATTTTTAATTTTGACTAAATTTTTGTTTAGTTTTAACTAAGTTTTATATCACTCTCAGTTACATCTCGCTTCTTAAATTTGTCTTCGTATTTCGTATTTTGAATTTACGATCCAGGCCCAAATTACATAATATTTTTGTATTACATCCATTGCTAACTAGCTAATTACTACACTAACTGAAAAAGGCTGTTTTCAAGATACTATTACTGATATGGAACACGCTTGCCCCTAATGTGCCCCATACCTGCCCTTTGATAACATTAGAGCGGCATGTTCGATGTCGAAATTCAATTTTAGCGCCAATATCAGTTTATATAACCACATGCATTATGCAATATTGGAGCAGCCTGCGCTGATATTATTTGTTTACAGAAAATGTATGAAACTGTATTGAAAACTGCTAGCGTGAAAAGTTTTTCAAGGAAAATAAATAAACTTCTCGGAATCAAAATCGGTTTCCGTGACCGATTTTGGTGGCCTATTTCAACAGAGGTCAGCCAGGTAGTTGCAAGACATATTATAGTGCCCAATAGTACAGGTATACTCTCTATTCATTCCACTGGGACGACAGACCGACACGACCGGAAAAAGATCAAAGTCAAAGTCTAAATGTTTATTTTACAAATCGGCCTCACTCGGGGCGCTTTTAGAACGTCATTTACATACAGGCGCAGGACATTTTTCGCTTGCGTTATTTTCAAAGGAAAATGCATACATATTATAAGATTTTTATTTGCATTATGCTTATATATAAACAGCTTAGTTATGTCATTAACACATCAAGAATAATTTGTATTTTTCGGTTACAGGTTACTGTATGAGAAAACTTCTCAAAAGTAAGTAAATAATCGCTGCATTATTCAACAAAAAGAAGCCTCTTAAAAGAAGCCATCATCATTTATAAGGAAATTGCTGGGTATTAACTGGAATTAAAAATGTTTAAGCGGTTCGTATTTTGGTATACGAAATCTTATTCTTGAGTAATAGGTGCTACATTTTATTTTCTATTCTAAAATATATTTTATACATCCATATATTTAATATTAACCTCATATTAATATCATTTTTCTAATAATATATGTTACTACTTCTTAAAAAAAAGAGAAAAGGGGATGATAAATATGTGTTCTATACAGTACCCAGAATATGGTCTCCCAAAATCTAACAATTAATACCAATAATATAAAACTAGATTTTTTTGTTTGTTTAACCCATAGCATTTCTCAATTAATTAATATTCATATAACATTGAAACATTATTTCGAATCAGAGCATTATTTCCTAAGACAAGCGCATTCAAACAAACAAACAACTGTGCTTTATATGATTAGTATAGAAGACGAGATTGCAACGTAGAATAGAATTTAGAACTTTATCCACGTTTTAATGTATAGAAAGTTGCATCGTGGAATAAGTATAATAATACATTTGTTTTACATTCCGTCCGAGAACCATAAAGTTTCTGTCAGCTCAGCTTGAGAATTGAATGCGCTAAGCCAACTGTGGAAATCGTATTGTGTGCATTTTATGCCGATGTATGTTTTTAGTTCAATACAATTTTAGTAATCTATAAAGAAACTGTTTTATTTAAGCAACGACTTACCCTTTGTGTTACCATTAATCAAATATAAATATTCCTGGACATTTAACACAACGCTATCTAATCCCAAACTAAGCAAAGCTTGTACTATGGGTACTAGATAACTGATAGACATACTTAAACATACTTTTTGTAAATACATATAGATAAATTGACACCCAGACAGTAGAAAATTACAATGTTCATCACATCATAATTTTCTGCTCGTGGGGGTTCGATCCACACCCGCCGGCGCAATAGATCGTTGCTGAACCACTGCGCCAATCGGGTCGTCAAGGAAGATTATATTAAATTATAGTACGAAAGCGAAGATGCGGGCGACAGCAATATGTATAAAAAAATAACGTGTACTACGTAGCACTAAGGTCGGAATTGTAACATGATCAACCTTTGCTTGTATTTAAATGTTTAAATCACAAACCGTTGCGACATCGGTGGTGGCAAGTTATTCCAGCACTCAGTGGCATTATACTTGAAATATCCTCTTATGCACGAGGATCGATGTGTGGGCAGCGAACGACAGCTTGTATTATAAGTTGTGTTGCATTCACTAAGCCGTTCTAGTTTCTTTAAATATAATTATACTGTAAATTTAGTGCAAATTTAACACTAAACGAAATGTTTATTACTATTGCTTTCTTTGTCTAACTAATAATTTCAAATGTTTATAACGATTTTATTTTTAAAAATATTTAACTAAGGGGTTAACAATCTATCCTATGTCATTCCTGGGGTTTCACAGAATCTTTGTACAAAATTTCATCCAAATCGATCCTGTAGTTTCGAAGCCTTCTCAATACAAACAAACGAACATTAATCACAAACAAACAAATCAACACAAATCTTTCCTCTTTATATTAGTTTACATAAAAAAGACCTTTCCTTATTGGTCGGTAATTAACCTATTATCTTTTATTCGCTCATCTTCCATTTCGACATTTTCTTTTATCGAAACTATTTGACTACGAAATATCATCAAGATTGGATAAACGAGACGTGGATTATCATCGTACAACTTTTTCAAACTTACATAGAAGAAAATGTCAAAAATTAATTTAATTGATCTATTTCTTCATTCATAATGCTTCAGTTGAAACAAATAATAGTTGACATTAGAATAATCTATAATTCAACACACAATAGAAAATCCTTACAAAGGGGTTGCTTAGAAGCTAAGTATAAACTTAATTCTGAGCTTAAGGAGAGGGGATTGCTTTCAGGAAATATGGTCTAAGAAGGATTAAGGACGTCTTGTTGTGGACAGTAGCTCGCCTGATGTTCTATGCAAATTAAACTGTCCTTGTTGTTAAATTATTGTATTAAATTTATTTTGAATTTGTAGAAATAGTAATATATGGAATCAAATTATCACGTATATAGAAGTCCAACGCGAACATTTAATAAAATTTACAGTTTCTTATACCAAAAACGCGACCTATTCTATACCTATTACCAGTTATGTAATTTATTCCTATATATCGTTATTAATCACATTTCAAATGAGGATGTAAGCCTTTTCACGTATTTTTTTTCGAAAATCCTATCAATAAATAAATAGACGAATAACCTTATAAATGTTAAAGTTACTCTGCCTGTATGTCTGTCTCTTCTTCCCGCTTAACCTGCTATTAAAGTCAAGTCATGGTAAAGATTCTAATAACACCTAATTCTAATTTAAAAATATTGACTCATAGACCATAAATAAAACCAATTGTAAATAAATAAAAAATAAACTTTAACTTAAAATTATATTTAACATCACTCCCCTACTGGCAATTTTTCAAAGGATCCTGATTATCGTGGATTACAAGTCACAAGGCTGAATTGCACTTAATTTTACGAAAAGGAAAATGCTATAAATCACCATACAGATTGATTTATCGCTACAAGTCGCTATCGAAATTTCACGATCCGGAACACAATGTATTATGTTTATCTCTGAAATCGTATACCTTATTTACCGACCTAAGATATATAATTCACTAACTGCCCGACTTGACTATGTATGAATGCGACCAATTTTTGGATGTGGAGTTCACATTTTTACTTCTTAATTTTACTCGAATATCGATAGTCGGACGACTAATGATTATATATGTTACTTTGGATGGCCGATGTTCGTGAATGTTAAGATGCACATGTCTACAATCACCAATTATTTTCTATGGTTTCACGATGGTTTTTCTCCGGAACTGTTCTTAATTTTTACTTGAATCGGAACTTGAAACTGGTGAATATTAACAACACAGAGGCTATACTGGGAATCTTAGATTTAGCAATTTGCAATGTGTGTGAATGTTACAAAAAAGAAAACAGAATTAGTTGAATTCCACTGAACCCAATATGGGTAGTTACAAAAAAAATGACCCTTGAAGACCGGAGACTATACTTCTAACCTAACACATCCAAGTTGGACTACTCTAAATCGAGGTTTCTTTTAATTTATACGCTGCATTTCGGATATCCACGGTAACAAAAAGATGTCCAAATATAAATAGAGCATACAAATAGCTTAAAGTATTATCTTTATATTTAAATTCAACTCAGGGCTAGAGAGCCCTGAGTTCAATTATGAAGAGTCATAAGTGAACCCAAAAGGGAAGATTTACCTCCACCACATAACGAACCCCTGGGAAATCACATAACTACTGAATCGTGGATGAGTTTCCTAACAATTTAGAAGCATGATTCCACAACTTTTTTCTTAAAAACAAAGAAGATAAAATCGAGAAATAATACTCTATATGAAAAAACTGAAAAGCTTTATTATTTATTTGAACGCGGTTATCTCAGGAACTACTGGTCCAAATTAAAAAAAATATCTGTGTTACATAGACCAATAATCGAGGAAGACTCTATAGTCTTATATTGGTCCCGGAGCATAATCATAGGATTATTCTACGGGTCGGAGCAGCGCGGAACAGCTAGTATGTATAGACGACTGAATTACAGTTTTAATTTGTTAAAAAGTTTGTTCGTGAACCGTAAAAAGGCCAAATAAATATTAAGTGTTTAAGTAGTCGAAAAAATAGCTGTACTTTGTTCCATGATGACCTAAATAACGTTCTACTTTAAGAGAACATTAAAGTGGAAAGATTAGGCAAATAATAAAATTGCCTAGTAATAGAATCCCCTCGAGTTCCCCTAATTACGTTGAGCTTTTTGAAAGATGTTTACGTTCCCATTTAAGATTACACCCCTATTGCCCCCAATATGTTTGATTAGTATCCATTTACCCACTTGAAATTGAGAATATGTTAACAGTTTCTGAGTAAAATAAGGGAAAACGTTAAGAAAAAAAAACGAATATAACTATTAAAATAAAAGAAAATGGACTCAGACTTTTCCGAGAACACGATATCGTACATCTGTGCATTATGTTAAATTAAAAAAAAAAGTTCTTAAAATAAAAATGTAATTTATTATTTCTAGCTAAAAGTGGAATTTTGTTTGTTAGCGATAGTAAAAAGTCATGAAGCACATCATACAACAATTTGACTAACGAACGTCCTCGAAACTAGTATAATTGCCGAAGCTACGCCAATACAATGGATGAATGCTCAACTTTGTTCCGATATAGTTTTATTAACTACTGCGTAAACCAACAAGCCTTGATGTGTGATATAAACCTCAATTAATTTTACCCAAATGAATGTGATAATTTTGGTTATATTGTATTAATTGTGTAATTTTAATATGTAGAAAGTTTTATAGTGAAATTTGCTCTAACGATACAGAGAATCCTAATGTGGGAGAAAATAATCCGATATATTGTATCATCTGTTTTATTTTAATAAATTATTCTCATTCTATTTTTATTTATTCCAATTTATTTGAATATTTTTCTCCGTATACGCTTAAGAATATCATTTGAAACTTTAGAGTAATCTTTTGATATTTTATGAGATTTAACGTACATTTCCCATCACGATTTTTTAATAAGTGGTATTCTATCCCTTAGAAAAAGGTTTAGAAATTGTTTTTAAAAATTGCCAATATTATTTATCTATACTAATATTATAAAGCTGAAGAGTTTGTTTGTTTGAACGCGCTAATCTCAGAAACTACTGGTCCGATTCGAAAAATGTTTTTAGTGTTAGATAGACCATTTGTTAAGGAAGGCTATAGGCTATATATCATCCCGACATTCCCACGGGAGCGAAGCCCTGGGGCGTAGCTAGTCAGTAATAACCTCGTACAGGTTTCAAATTTCACTAACATTAGCAACCTTACCAAGCTACTAGTTGCGGGTATTTGAGAAAGCTTTCAATGAAACTATTATTTTATTAAAGTTCACCGTAATATAAAGCAAACGCTTAAGCTTGCAAGGTAATTAAAAGTTTAGAACTGATAACAATATTGCTTCGCGTGAGCGTTTGTTTGCTTAAAGAACTTTTCATCATATACGCTTATCAACTTTTCAGCGTTGCTTAATTTATCGCTAATTACCATATTCAATGAGTATAAATTAGAATTTAATTGCCTTTTCATTAACGGGGAGACGTGAAGCTTGATTTATGAATTAGCGGCATTAAGAGGTCATTACATGTTCTTTTAGATTTAATTTATCAATATATATTAATTACTTTTAGTAAAATAGACACTAGGCGCTGTAAAACAATTTTGGCACCCTTGACGTATTCGTTTTTAACATATAATTGTTTTGTTTGTAGCAAATAATTTTTAATATAGGCAAGTAAATTATATTAAAAATTATTTTCTCAGTATTAATATGAAATTCTTAATAGAATTCGACATTGTTATCTAGAACCGAATATAATATATTTTCATAATGTTCAATATAGGAAATTCCTTCTCGTACCTGAGCGTAGAGCGCCAGTACGATCCAATATGACATAAAATTCCACCTATATGAAGAACAAAATAAAAATAAAGAGATCGAATAAATGAAAAATATTTTTCATTTATTGTAAAAAAGAAAAAATAAAATCAAAGACCATTGACTACCAGTTTGCTTATATGTTACAATATATACAACATATTATACTTTGTATGCTTTGTATACAATGTATACTTTGTATGCCCTAAGATCGAAGAACGTTATTATCAACGTCTTGAAAACTAATATAAAAGTTCTTTGGAATATTTACGAGTTGGCATGCCAATTGCACAGAAAGTATGTACTCAAAACAAGAGCAAAGGCTTCGAGAAAGTTCTGCCCTCGCCGAGAAATTCGGAGTACACAGTTCCATACTAAACACCGTAATGGAATCCGAAGAAAGCACAGTTACATAATAAAAGAACTCATTTTCCTTCCTTTAAGATTCACCTAAGAGGACCTGAAAACCATTTGTGTTGAATCCCTTGCAGCCAGTAGGTACAAAATAAAACCATTTTGCTATTGACGGAGAGACTCAACTTTAGAATCTATTCGTAGACAGATATGTCGTGGAATTATGTCATTATCATTTGTATGGCATCTTCTTCAATAGTTTTTTGCGTTGCCAAATGAATATATATTGAGCTAACTTTGTTCATTTTTACGTATTTTTATGTTTAAATTTACAGAATAGAATTCGTTGTACTCCTGAATGAAAATCCACCAAACTTTTATAGCGATCGGCTAAAATAAAGGTAGACCAGCCAGTCTGTTGCACAGAGAGATTTTACCTTCTATAACAAATAGTGAAAACACTGACTATGACCTATCTTTTCAATGTCCTATCTGAATATCGAGTAGAAAAGTTACTTAACATATCTGACTTTCTGATTCCTATTTTTATTGTAAGTTAACCCTAACTTTTCATCGTCTCGTTCCTTCTTCTACAAAGCTGAAATTGATTGAGTCTTTGCACAAATAATGAAGCATATTATTTAGCCAGAAGTTTTAACAATATTTCTTCAATACAAAATATTCCTATTCGGTCGTTCCATTTTACAATGATGAAACGCCGGAGGCGATGCTTCAGACCGTTTTATTGTTCACGGATACGTCCGCCACATGGAGGTACTTTTGTTTCCGAAACTCGAGTTTTAACAATCTTCAACGCAAATTATTTTTTAATAATTTGTGTTTTTGTAATTTCCGTTCATTGTGTTTTCATGTGATTAAATTAAAATAGCCCATTCATTCTCCTCTCGACGATACGCACGTTTACATTATATGCTCAACGCTCTCTGTATTTTTAGATACGAAATGGTTAACCTCCTTGATAAAACTTCTCTACATTTCTAAGTTCGAAACTACATCTTTTCGAAAATGAAGTTTTAAAATACATTCTAAAACTTTATAGAAAAATAAGCTCTTTGAAGGGAAATCGTGACCAAATAGTAAGGAATTCTTTATGCACCGAATTTAATATATCCATTGAAATTAATGATACAATACTGCAGGTATATTAGTTACCAAACTACTATTACTAAAAGTCATATACTATCTACATCATTAGACATCGAATAATGAATGGAACAAATCACCCGTAACACCCACAGAAAACATTCAGACCTAGCTTTAATTCCTAGGACACTCATTACAATGACAAAGCAGCCATCACCAATGCACGAACCGCTCATATACGTCGCTAGTACGTAATTTATTAACTTTATTAACAACACATGTATTAATTGAACAAATTCCTCGTATACCGCTTATTAAACGTAGTATAGTTTTCT
>LQNK01000128.1:487156-504318 GCA_001586405.1 Phoebis sennae | reverse complement strand
AGTAAAAGTCATATACTATCTGCATCATTAGACATCGAATAATGAATAGAACAAATCACCCGTAACACCCACAGAAAACGTTCAGACCTAGCTTCAATTCCTAGGACACTCATTACAATGACAAAGCAGCTATCACCAATGCACGAATATACGTAATTTATTAACTTGATTAACAACAGACGTATTAATTGAACAAATTCCTCGTATACCTCTTTTAAAAGGTAGTATAGTCTTCTTAGTAAGACGTTAGATACTAATACATTACCCAAATTGAGAAACGATACCTAACTTGGAGAAGCTTTTAATATCTCGCTCTCACTATCACTTTAAAATAATATTTAAAACAACTTTAAATTCTGTAATTAGACGCCTAAGTGATGAGAAAAATAATGTTATTTATAAAATATTAAAGATGGTAATATTACTCATAACTTTCACAAGAATTATTCATTAATTAGTTCATCATCAGAACTGTCTGTTACAGGCAGTACATCAAAAATTCTATAGTCTACTTATGGTAAATTAAATTAAAACGCCCACATCTCTCGTCACATATTAAATGTTTGAAGTCAAAGAACAAAACTTTCTACTCATTATAATGTCAGTAATTTCATATTACGAAAGTATTAATGCTTTACAAATTGCCCTACGTATTCGTCAATATATCAATAAGGGCTCAAATTGGAGGATCCATTTGCCTTTCCCTTTTATCCATTATAAAAGGGATTCATTAAATGTCTCAGACGTTATCTAAAAATGAACTCACAACGAAAATTAATTTAAATTACAGCATGTAATTTACGCTCAATGGAAGTCAATTAATTTGGGAGGAATAGGAATTCACTCCAAAGATATTAGTTCCAAAGCTATACATTCGACTGTAAGATTGTCGTTTTATTGCTTCGTGGAGACAGACGAAGGATTACGTTTGATTGATGAGCGTAAACCATATAATTAGAGATTTCACGCTAAATTTGTTGTATTGAAGGAGAATGTAATATACTTGATGACTTCGTTTATATTGGTGTTATAAACGCAAAGTCTGTGCCCTTATTACATTCAGCCAATATCTATAAAGTTAAATGAACGTTATTTTATCTAATCACTCTTTATAGCCTTTTCCTTGTGCCGAATAATTTGAAACTTCTTCGTGCCGAAAAAAGGTAATTTTGCAACATATTGTGTGTATTTAAAATGCGAAATATTAACAAAAAATGTATTTTCATACCTCAGTAATTATATGTCTTTCTCTTTCGCTTGGTTACCTGGAAGAAATTGCTTATAGCAATAAAGCCGCCAATCCCTCGTCTTTGTATCTTTTTATTTAATAGGTGTGCTAACAAGATATATTTAATTTAATTTATAAGACAATGTCCCTTCCCGCTGTCTGTTCCTATGTATTAGTTCCCTAAAACTACCTACTTATCGGATTTTGAAGAGTTTTTTTTAAATGAATTGAATAACTCAAGAGGAAGGTTTATATGTATTTAACGTGCATACTTTAATTCTTGTCAAGCTGGGCTAGTTAAAAATATAGTAAATTAAAAGTATAATCATTAGATTTCAAACGCAAACCCAGAAAATGTTAATTGTGTGTTGTTTTTCTTTTAAATTATACTCAACCCTAAACAAACATTGGTTCAGGCTAATGTTAAAATACAAAATATTTACGAAAGCATTATACAGCGTAGGTCAATGTTTTCCAAACAAGGTTTACTTGTGTTTATAGGCTAAAAATGTGTATATTGAAGTGATAACAGTATACAGGCCACCCATATTAAATTTGCGAAAAATTAAATTTTGTACCTGCAGAATTCAATTATTTTCATCATATAAGTCGCTCAAATTAGTCATTCACCTTTGCTTAACCAAGCGGCTCATTTCGTTTATATAAAACAGAATAAATTAAATTATATGAGATTTAAATTAGTTCGTCAGACCACGCATAATCAATGATTATATTGTAAGAGGGCCTTTAGTTTTATAATAATACTATAACTAAATTTTCTATTTTAAAGTAGATAATAAATAGGTTTTTACCCATTTAAAAAAGAAGGAGGTTCTTAATTCGACTGTTTTTTTTTTTTTATTTTATTTCTGCGTTAAATTGTCCATGTAATTTTGTCTATAATTGTAATACTTGTAATTATTATCAATACATCATATGTCCGCCATTAATAGAATCCTCGAACAATGAGAGAGTTTGTGTGGTCAAAGTCATCATGCTTGTGGAAGATATTCCATGGTACTTCTTAAAAAATCGAACATTTAACTCTAAATCTGAGCCTGTATTGTGACTAGCTCTGATTTGAAGGTAATTAAAAATTCAAAAATAATAACTTTTTCCCAATAAATAGAACTAACTGAATATATATTTTAAAAAAAATTGTTTTCTATTTTTAGTGTGAGGAAGTCGGTTCTATTTTTTGGCAAAAAGTAATTTTTATGAAATATATAATACTAGCTTTTTACCATTTGGATAGGGACGCAAAAACCCGGGATAGCAACCAAATCTTCTATGAAATATAAATATGATCCAATGGCAAAAAATTACATTTCCTATCCATAGTACAAGGATCCAATGTTATAAACATTATCCATAGTTTTTCATCCACAATCCGGCACCGGCAACCGGATCGTGAAAAAGTACCTTTCAAAACGTTTCCTATTCGGATGGAATGGATACATTGCATAACAAACATTATTTATTAGACACTATTCATGCAACGTTGAATTACAATCTATCAAAAATATATCGAAACAAGAAAACTGGTAGTCATGCACAAATAAAATAGTAAACCATTGTAAAGCTGGTAAGTGCTTCATTGTAACGGACATATTAGAAAGAATTGGACAGATTTATTAATTTAGTTTAACTAAAAATGACAAACAGGTTCATGATATATATTAGGGGCTATAGGAGAACGCTATTCCGCGGGTGAAATCTTAGTTTAAATAGAAGAATTATTAATATCAAAACATATTACGTATAATTTTTAACATCCAGACATTTAACGACGAATAATTATATTCTAAAGAGCGGTCACAGATATTACTACCAGATTGATATCTTGCACAGACGGCCTATAACTTCGGGTAATAAAATTAGTTTTCCAAGTATCGTCTTACCTCAATTTAAGGTTTCTTTTAACTGTTTCTGAATATTATAATTGCTTTTTGATTGCCAATATTCTGGTCGATAAAGACTTATAAATATACCACAAAAATATGTAAGTTATGTATATAAAACAAAGACCAGTTTTTACAATACATAAAACTCGAGAACTACTGGAAATATTCGACAGAAAGGACTAGTTGAAATCCCACGGGCTATATACGCGGATGAAACCGTGGAGCACAGCTAGTAATAAATAAAGAAACGACCTATTGAGACATGGAGCTTTACTTAATTCTGCTTCACTGATAAATTTTCATTTACTTAGATTTCTGTTTAGACCGAGACATTTATCACACGACTCCCAGTGGGATTGAATCCTGTACCTTTTGTTTTTTTTCTCTATTACCACATAAAGAAAATATAGTGTAACCCTAGCACAATAAGCACTGAAGACACGCAAACGAGGCGGTGGAACAATACATAAAGCTGCAAAGTAAGATATTGTAATGAATTAATTTATAAGTAAAAAGTTATATACGTCTTCGTTATGATAACTTAATGTAACTGAAACGAAATGTATGAATACAACGAAAAAAGCATCGCCGCTGGTAACAAGAAATAATGTGAAGATTGGATAATAGGGTGTTTTACTGCGTAAATATTTAACTTTCTCTTCTATATCTGCTGTGCTCAATCCAAATT
Source organism: Phoebis sennae (assembly GCA_001586405.1). Lineage (NCBI taxonomy): Eukaryota > Metazoa > Arthropoda > Insecta > Lepidoptera > Pieridae > Phoebis > Phoebis sennae. The sequence continues at coordinate 500,498 of LQNK01000128.1, read as the reverse complement.
TTCGAAACTCGCTCTGAACTTGGAAAAGTATTTACTTACTTAATGAACATTATTTCTTTCTTTTTCACTAAGTCGTATTAAGTATTTTTTCTAAACTTATGTTTAATAACAGTGATGAAAAAATAGGTACTGACAACATTTCCTAATATGAATTCTTTTTCATCATTTTTACGACTTTTAAAGCATATGAAAAATATATTATCACATTATAATGGTACAAATATGGTCAATCATTTATAATTGAAAATTATTTTTATTAAATCATACTGATTTAATTCATACAATCGAATCGTAGCCACGTGAATTTATTCATGTACACTTTTAATGAACTGAATTCTAAAACATCGCCCGTCAATATTAAAATAGTAACAAATATATTAGATTCTTTGATTAGAAACTACAAAAATATTTCCTTTTACAAACTTTTACAGCAATAAAATGTTTATCGCTACAAAACAAAATGATTTATAACATTCAGCGAACGTGGGTAATATCCTTAATTGTATTTTCCAGTCTATTTGGCGTTCAATTGACAATTATACCAACATATTGGCGGAGTTTCATGTAATAAAAACATTTATTTATAATTAACGTGCTGAAATATTGTTTACTTTCTTTGTAATATTCGTGAAATGAAATCATTCAAGTCACGTTAGGTAAGTACATTGATTGATGGAGAAAACTTTGACGGTTTGATGTATAGCCTTATTTATTTACACGGCAGATGCTGAAGTTGGGTCCTAATTATACCGAATCGGGCTATCGATATATAGTTTACAAAATAACGTGTATTACAAAAGAACAGTATCGATAACCGTGCGAAACATTCGCAGGGTCGTAGCGTTATGAGTACGGTCACCGACAACACATTTTTGTATACTAACAATATGAAACACTTTAAGCCACCCATATCGATTACCGAAAATGTCAAACACAGACGGATCCGTGTTTTAACCCACGCTTGGCCACTGAATCATGTCAAAATTAAATTGTAATTTGGTTGAAAAATTGGCAGTATACAATTGAATACACAAAGACTCGAACGATTTGATGTAGATCAAACAGCTTATATTTAAATACCAAAACATGATACATATTATTTATAGCATCACAATATAAGAATGAAACAATATCTTCATTGTTATCATCTTTTTCTTTCAGAATTTTTTTGATGGCAGAAAGAATTAACATACACTAGCTGTTCCGCGTAGCTTTACCTTTGTAGCATAATGTTAAATAGCCTTTAACAGAGGCTGTATCATTCAATTAACATGCAGCTTTGTAAATGCTCAAAGAATTTTTGAAATCGGTCCAGACATTTTTGAGTGAAAACGTTTCAAACTTATCTACAAAAACACAAATGTTTTCTCTTTTTTAATATAAGTAGCTTTTTTATACTAGAATATTTTGCAGCTAATTTATGGGATGCAAGCTCCATTTTCATTATCTTACCCTTAATGAGATTTGCAATTAAATTAATAACTCCTTCACCACAGCGAGGGGAAGTTATTACTTTTATCGTTTCATTAGTATTTCATTAAAACAGATCATCTTTCATCAACTTTAAAGTCGAACTTTTCAATTGATACATAAATCTTCGTGGTTTATATATAAATACGTAATTTTAAGTTCAACAAATAATGAAATACATTCAAAACCATTTATTTGCGAAATTGCGTGTGTAAAGATGTTACAAAACAAATAGTCACAACGCATTATATCTTTTTAAGGAAGCAATATTGTGTAAATAACTCAATTTTGTATTAAAAGTGTTGATAACATTGACGTTTTGCTAGAAACCGCATTTTTAATTATTCACAAAATATACATGATAAATGTGATCTATATTTTGAATAAAAAATATGACGAAAATGTTAATATTAGATTGTTATCACTTTTGTGCCTATCCTCGATTAATGTAAGGAAACTTATCTTGTATCATTAATTAGAGACTTCGCCGTAAGATAACGAGCTAGTCAGATTTATTTATAGGTCTTCATATTACACTATTTACTTGCTATAAACTACGCTTGATGTTATGGCCACCTTAAGGGAACTAGTAGTAAAATACTATGTTAATAAATAAAAATATATTATATATTTAAACAAAAAAAAAACATAGAATTGTAGAATTGATAATTAACTTTATATAGAAGTTTCGTATAGCATCTTTTTATTTAAAGCTTTTATTTCGGACCAATAAAAAGTGGCCTTTAAAAAAAACTTTTTGTATTATAATGTACTTTCACATTTATTACATTAATAGGATAAATTAAATCACTATTTTATACAGGGAAACTATTATAACAGTATCAGGGTACTGCTTCGCTATTGTACAAATTAAAAATACTACAGACAAGCTACTGAGTTAGGCTTATGTTATGAAAATGCACGATAAACTATCAGTACATATGTGAACTCTCCTCTCCAAACAATGCTTTCAACAAAATGTAAATAATATTCTTCTACCGAAATATTTAAAAGAAGTTTAACAGCCCAGAAGCGTTTCCCTACGGTTCACTTACTGGTCAAAAACCGTAAACCATTGTAAGGATAATATTCCACATGTCGAAACCGAAATGGCCCAGTGACCCACATCATACCGAATCTTACTCAACTCACGCTCTCATGATTGTGTCTAACAAAAACAGTCTTCAAATATTGAAGGACATCTTATCATCAAAAGTGCTTCGTCATTAAGTTACGACCAACCGTTCGCTTTCACAAGAATTCTTAACGATCCTTATAAGAGCTACCCATTTCAGAATATCCCAATAATAATTTTGAACAAAAACCTGATACGTGAATACCTTCAAACAAGCTATATAACAAAGAATATCGTACATCCATTTGTGTATAAAATTGAATTTATATTGAAATGTTTTATGACGTCTAATTAATTATTTTTCTACTGAAGTGTAATTATTTCCACCTGAATTTAAATTCAACAAATGCACAATGAAATAAACGTTACATAATATTAGAATTCATGGGCCAAAAAACTTATTTTAGATTTTTAAAAACAAAACTATCAACAAAATCAAGAAACAGACGTTTAACGTTATATACCATAAAAATTCACTTGCGTTTCTTATCTAAAGAGAAAGTTGGGTGCGCTACACGTGCAAGGACATGAGATAAAAAGGAAATAGGCTAAGGGGTGATAACTGAAAATTCCTTTTGGTTAAAGGCCAAATGTTTCAGTGCATTTACAACTGCCATGATGGGCGGATGTGTGGGTTTTAACGGAATTTTTGGCATACTTTGTTCCCTTATTTCGCGATGAGTTCGAGACAGTTAAATTAATAAAATTCTTTGTTTTAAAAATACGTATATTTTTAATATTGAGTAAAAAATAAAGTGTAACTTTCTTACTTGAAAGATAACAATCAAAACAATAACAAATTGGTAAGTCAAATTTCTAATTGATTTTCGTTTGACTGAAAGGTGATTTAATTGGATATATTAAATTTAATTAGCATATTTAAATAATATCAAGACTCAAAAAAGGATTTTATGTAAGGTAAAAACACCATAAAATCCTATACTTTGTGAACATGCTTTAACAATCAAGGTATGATATTACCAAGGTAGCATTATCCCGTTTAGAAATATTTTTAATTGCGAAAGTTCGTTGTAATGACATAAAAAGTGTTTATGATATATCCAATGTTAGATAAAGTTTATGTACAGAGCTAACACGCGTCTAGTATAATATTTACAGTAGGATCATAAATATGAAATATGAATGAAGGTCTCACCTTTACAAATAGTGCTGCGAAATAAACTAATTTATTGTAATATATCTATGTTATTTTTGAAATTTTTAGTAGAATTTAGTGTAGAAATATTATTTGATAAGTTTTGTTTATTTTAATTTGAGAAGCATTTTTTTCCGTCACCATTTACAACGTGTCTTGTAAAGTCAAATGTTTCTTTTTATATATTTTTTTTAAATAATGCATTTATTCACAATCAAATCTTAGAAGTAGTGGCTCGCTCCGATTTCACCCCCCTCCTCCCATCTTCGTAACCTCCCCACCGATTTCACTCATCTTTGAACTTTACATTATCTTTTGTCTAAACTATTTGCCTATGAATTTTAATCCAGATCGGATAAATAATACTCAAGTTATCGTCGGACAAAGTTTTTCATTCTTACATACAAACATGCAACCATCCATCCATCCACGGCCATCTCGACTCTGAGACTTTTCTTCGGTCAATAAAAATTAAAATCCGTTTTTCTCTTTCACATTTTTATGAGGAGTGATTTAATAAATTGATTTGTTATTTCTTGGGGAAATGCATATTCATAATATCTAACTAAAGATAAAATTTACACTTTTTCCACTAAATCTATTATTCTGTGAACTGGAAAATTTGTTCTATAATTGCAGTCTCTTTCTTTGGCGTTTTTACTAAAGAAAAAGAAAACTACCAATGCTAAAGTGGAAGAAAGACATTATACATCTTCTGTTGAAGTCAAAACATAATTGTATTCAATAATTTATTCCCTGCAGGTCATCGATTTTAGATTATAATAGCATTATGGCTCGACTGTCATCGGAGAGGGCTGTATTGTTAATCTGGTCTCATTAGATATCAATAATATAATGCTTAGAATTAATGTAACGATACAGACACACCTTACATTGTTGTACATAGCTCCATACTTACTGGATCTAAAAAGAGAAGTTGCCTTGTTTAGAAGATAGATAATTGATTTATAATGGATGATAATGAAGATTATTCATTTATATGTGCATGATTTTATATAATCTATAGCCTTCCTGGATTATTTCTATATCTAACAAAAAAATCTTACCGGTTAAATAGTACCTGAAAACAGCGCTTTCAAAGAAAAAAAACTAACTATTAAGCTTTATATAATTTACTATTAATGCAATTTAAAGTCATAAACATTTAAAGAAATAATTCTTATTGCCGTGAAATAGGTACTAAAAATGTACGACATGGCCACAAAACAATGTCTTCATACATAATATAGAATTAAAGTGTATTGTAAGAAGTTTGCAGTGTCCAGTGCTATAAAATACCTCGTAAAGCCTCCTCCGCAACCGTTAAGTGGGCTTAGTGTACATAAAGACGTAGCCAACTTTATCAACACCGCAGTTTGTATAAATTCACTGCTTCTAATACCTAAAATATAATTATATATTGTATTGTTATCTCTAGATGGAACTGCATTAATTTGATGTTTTTGTATAAAAACCACTTCACCCAGATACATAGTTATTTAATTACTTATATATTAAATATTTATTCACAAATTATACCGGTCTATAACACCAACGAAATTACTGAAGATGGTAGTGCCTTTCTGCGTTTGAAATTAATAAAAAATATGTCAATATTTTATTGTAGCGACACTAAACTGCAGTATGGACAAATTTTATGACCGGACCAATTTTACGATTTGGCCACGACACTTACTAAATGCATCATAAATGCACAACATATAAAATTTAAAGCGCACTCTACTATATTGATCTGTCCTTTACTTCTATTTTTTATTTTTCATTCACTATACCTTCTTTAGTCTTCTTCATTTCGCAAATCCTCAACTAGCGCGAATTTCAGACCACTTAATTATGATAACAATATAGAGTATTTTATCTATTTATCTTCTACACCTTCGACTCTTGACTACTAATAGCATATCAATCACTTATCCTAGAAACGCAACACTGGAATACATTGAGATCAATTGTCACCATGTTACAATTTAGCATATCTAAGGATATTGGATATACCATATAATTTCTCTCGTATCTTAGCTTCTAATAGCATAATATAAACAGTTTTATGGATTTGTACAAAAAGCCACTTCACTAGTTCCACAGCAATCAAGATGCAGTACCATCAAGAGGTATAAATACAAAATATAAATTATTTATCTAAACAGTTTTACTTATGGCAATGACATAATCCGAAGATCTAGGAACGCTACACCAGGATACATTCAGGTAAATTGTCACCTTGTTATACTATCCAACGCTATTCACCTATATGTAATCAAGGGCAATGAACCTTCCAAACTCACAAGCACACTCACCAGCCCCCAACTTGATTTCATATGGTATACTTGTATTAACCGATTTACTCATTACATTAACCATATCCGAAGCTCTAGGAACACCAGGACATTGAGGTCAATGGTCATCTCGTTTCAAAATATGTCCAACGATATTGAACTTTATATTATCATAGACAACTTCTCCAATATAACAAGCATATGTTTTAGCTAACACTTTCGTCTAAAAGTATATCAATTACCTAATCCATAAGTTAAGAACGCGACACCAGGATACATTACGACTCACGAGGTCAATGATCACTTTGTTGTAAACTATGTCCAACGATATTGACCTTTATGTAATCAGAGACAATAAGCGTGGCCATGTGTCATAATTCGATTAGTACTAAGGGCTCAGAATACCAGGAAGCAATAAATATAACCAAGTAAAGGAATCCTCTTTTTATTTCATGGTAGATTTTTCAATTAAAAATTAACGAGCTAGCGTAAATCGATGTAAATAACATATTGATTACTAGCCTCTTCCTAGCTTTCCTGGGGTTTTCCCACGTATCTCCTGTTCCTATGGGATTTCCGGGATAAAATTACCTATGTCCTTCCTCGGGTTACAAATATTTTTTATGTATGTTATGGGTTACCGCATGTTGATGTATGATTTAGAAATTTCTATTTTATATTTATTTTTGCATTCGAAAGAGTAGTTTCAGTGTGGTCCCATAGAAATTTAGTTCAAGTCTGATAATCCACGTGCAAGATATTCCAGGAAATTTCTCGCAAATGAACAGAATAAGCTCTGCGGTTAAGGCTTAATGATGTATATCCTCATTAAACTCTAATTCAGAAATTGAATTGTGACTAGCTCTGAACCCTCACAGGTCACTGAAAATGGAAAAATAATAACTTATGTGGTCATAAGTTACTATTATATTATAACAATAGAACCGACTTTTACTCACAAAAAATTGGAAATAACTGCCTGCCTTTAGCTATTTTCAATTTAAAAAGATTTTGCACCCATTTTGTCAATATACATAAATATTAACAAAAATTAAATAAAATTTATTTTCTACTTTTTTGTCAAGAAGTCAGTTCTATTTTTTGGCAAAAATTTATAATTAAACACTTAACATTTCTATAGAGCATTTTTGTCTTTTTCAATACTAAATGTTGTTTATGTTAAAAGTTTATGTTAAATTTTTGTTATTTATGTTAAAAGTTTAAAGGTTTTTTGGGCACGTCATTAATGAGAGAACTGGTGACCAAAATCTTAATTCATCAAAAACTTTGTTTCCCTTCTCTTTATTAAAACTGTTTAACGTAGTTTATAACTTTCTTGGATCTTTGTTAAACTTTTTAACACGAAAAATATTTATTGGTGCTTTACATAATAGATTTAGTATAGTATTCAACAAGCTTTGTAAAAATTTCCTTAAATCGCAAGTTGTCGGATTTTCCTTGAAAATGATGTTTAAATAGTCTGAGCCCTGAAGCAATGTATTATAACAATGCTTCTACGTTCTGTATATATTCTCAACATGTCTGCAGTCCTTTAACAATAGTAAACAAGAAATGACCTTTTTTAATATATAAATAAACAACAATTTAATAGTTTTTAAATAAAAAGGTTATTTCTTGTTTACTTTACTGAAATTTCAGTATTGTTTACAAAAAAAGAAGCAAACATTTCATAAATCAATACGGAAAAAATATTTTGAGCGCAAACACACAACCACATATAACGACTAAAACAAAACATTATCAAACCTTTTTTTTCAGTTATTTGCCATTCGTTTGTTTCAGATTCCGAGTTTTATTTATTATTCATTGCGAAAAATCAATTACGACAATCGCACACAACACGGTTGTTACCTCAACGTACAGCGAAACGTACTTTTTTGTTATTGTAATATGTTTAAAGAAAGTACTTTATTTATTTATTAGTACTTTATATAAACTGGCTATCAAAATTAATTAAAGTCAAAAATATAAGTAAACCAACCATTTTTATTTGAGTAATAGAAAAGTAACAATGGATATATTACACTGTATTCGTCATGTTTAAAATAGCAAAAAAAAATCTAATATTGTGCGAGTATTATGTTTTTTCACAAATTATTCTTCAATCTTCTAGAATCTATATACTTCGATCAAATATTACCTCTATTTCTAATCAATAATCAATAGTTTTTAAATATAAAAAGATAAGGTACATATTTTTTGTATATTTATAATTTATTCGCATGGTACCTACAAACTGCATTCCTCTTTAAATGTTTAATAAAGAGACTTAATGTAAAGTGGTTCTGATTAAGAAGCAAGCATGCAAGAATCTCATTCTCTCTCGCCTTGAAAAGGGTCAATTGATATTCATTAGCAAGCAAGGTATTCTATCCCCTAGAGAATGGAAGCAGATATAAGAAGTCTCTTAATGAATGTTTTAAATAATAAATATCTTCATTGTAATTTAACTTAAAAATAATTTTTGCATGTTTTTTTTGTTTGATTTTCGTTAAGATTATTCCCTGTAAGTCGGTTACAAGGAATTAACTTATACTAGCCGTTCTGCGTGACCTACTATAGAGCCTGTAACTGAACGAAAGAATATTTGAAATCGGTTCAGTAGTTTTGTGTAAAAACATTAAAACATATACACAATAACCAAATGCTTTCTTTTTTTAATATTAGTAGAGATTTCCTATGTCTACATAGAGTAAATAAATATAAAATATAAAACATACAGGTCAAACAGAAAAGGGCAAAAAAATAAGCCACTAAAATATTCTACAGCTCAGCTTCGGATGCAAAAACTGTAAATTTAAATCAACCATATTATGCAGACAATGGAAACGAACAGAGATTAAGCTCAAATCTAATCTTTTAATCGCTTTATAAATGATATAGCTATTTTTCAAACTGTTAAGGTATTTAGTTGTTATATTAGAGCTTTGCGTAGGGGAAAAGAGCGTGTGCAGATTCTCCTAAACTATATCTTCTGCGAAGCTGGCTAGGTTCTATTGAGATTAGCCATCATGTCAACCTATTATTATTTATTATTATATTAGCTTACGATACATTTTTTTATAATATAATATACGCAAAAAAACTTTGACTAACTTAATTACGTAAACTAAATATACCCTGATTGATGATGCATCAACGCCAAGCTGCAACCGCTGAAGCTAATTACAATCTTGGACATTGTATGCATTGTTCGTAAACGCCCACTAGAAACAGATTTGCTATATTCAAATACTAACATTATTTACGACAAATCCTTTAAGTTACTATACTAATCATCGGAATTTATATATTGGAAAGACGGGAGAAGAATTACATAAGTAAAATAAATAAGATTGAAGCGGCAATGGGAAGGAATCAAAAGTTTATATAGCAAACATTGCATTTTTTGCTATTTAGAAACTTTAGTCAGCTTTAATCCAGCAGGAATTGGGCCAGACTTGGACCGGGGAAGTTACCAGCCCTGACGGAAAATAATAGCATCAAGTAAAAATATTTTATGAAAAAAAGATACAAAAAACATCAGACACTCAAAACTCAGCGTTAGAAAATAAATGAACTACACCAACTACAATATTAAAGTATACAGGGTGGAATTTTGTAATGGCACCTATAGGGAAAGTTCTTAATAATATACCGCCTACTTGAACTTGTTTTTGTGCTTTTCATGTATGTCTCTTATGTCTATCTATCTGTGAAATAAATTGTTTTCTTTTCTATTCTAGATAGAAAACTACTTCCCCTTTAAAAGGTATTACAAAATACCACCCTGTATACTACAAAATGGTTTTCCTAAAATGTATTGTTTTGTACAGATAATTGCCCACACTGGGCTAATAATACGGTAACCGAACAGCTCAATGCAGCTATTGAATATAGCAACGAGCCATTTTGTAGGATAGTAAAATTAAACACCGTTATTCGGAGTTATTTATAGTAATACAATACGAATACACATTTATTTATTAATTGCAAACACTTGATACAATTATCTTGTATAAATATGAACCCAAAAGCTCCTGAACTAGTTAAAAAAACGGTAGCTATGTCGGGAGCCAGCCTTTGATTCAATGAAAAAGCCTCAATGTTTAAAATATGATTTAACGCAATATTTTTTTTTTCTTAACAAGGAAGAAATCTTAAAACCTTTGAATATGTGTATATAGATGCTTGACATGATTGCGTGGTCTTTAATATTAGCTTCTGCCCGCGGCTGCGTTCGCGTTTAATTCGGGATTATTTGATGCATTTCACAAAATGATAGAAACCTTTCCTTTTTATCACTATATATTAAAAATCCGTCAAGTACCTAGTTTTTAAGATTTTGGTTTATATTATGTAGTTATGGTACTATCAATATAATAAATCAAAATTTAAGAAGATCGTAGTTAACGAAGTCTCTTAATCAGTGACCGCTATCAATTTTCATACATAAATCTCTGGCCTCATAGCGTAAAATTATTAAATGAAACATATGCAAAGCTCAGTTTACTTCGAAACCGAACCATTTATGCTCGTTACGTGGCTAATTAATTATTAGTGTCCATAACTTGAACCTTTAACCTCAGTCCTGGATGACGGCACACGGGCGTAGACGGAATAAGCAGCGCAGATTTTTACGAGGAAAGATGACATATTCGGGGCCGTTTCCAGTGTGAATAGTATTATAATGTTTTTGTTTATATGAGAGCGGACAAATGAGCTGGTGGGCCCTCTGATGGTAAGTGATCACCTCCGCCCATAAGGCACCCGCAATGCCAGAAGCCTCGCGAGTGTGTTGCCGGCCTTTTTAGTGGGAGTAGGTGTATTTTTATCTGTGAATGTGGTCAGTTTCAAAGGAATCGAACATTTGTTTAATACGCCACCAATTTAACGAGCGTGGTGCGCCTGCACTAAAGACGCTCACTTAGTAATCATGCAAAATCATGTTCGAAGAGAATGCTTTGCGCATCACAAATATGGCAGACTATCGTCTAAATCCGCCCGTAGGGGATTCACACACAGGTGCAACTATGATTAGAAAATCCAAATGAAAATACAAAGTGCTGTTGAACTTCGATTAATTTAAAATAAGGTTAAATAATGCTGATATTAAACGTTCTTAAATTATATTATGAAATTAGACAGACCGTATGTATCAAAATTATTAATAAAAATTCTTAACGAAAGTATCACAAATTCGTAAACACATTTTAAGATTTATAGACACATTCAAAGTTTTTTCTATAAATAAATGTCAGTTATAAGTGTGAGCGAAGTAATTTTACGCAAGCTTTCAAACACTAACTGAATTTCAGACAAAAACATAGCATCAAAGGGTTGTTATAAATTTTAGCACTTTCTTGCACAAACTCGCGGCGCACAAACTGTAAATTTTTATGTTATTGTTTTCGCGTGGCTCAAAGCATTCTGCGAAAACTTATAAAGTCTATTATCGTTTTATACTGAACATTTACAAAGAATTTATCCCTCTGTTTGTATGTTTTCTTTTACGGGTCACCTTTATTAGGCTTAGACGACCTTTTGACGCATTTATATGCGTAATATTGTTAGTTTGCTATAGTAGTAGAAATATTCAAATGAAACATTTAATTTCAAATTTGGTTACAAATGGTCTTATAGTAATGGGTTGAAATCCTCAACCTATATTATGATTAGGCAAAAACTTAAATAAAGTTTGTTACAAATATGGATCATAGTAAGAGCAGTATTTTACGGTTACGCGTACTACGCTTTTTACAACAGGCTTAAAATTTAACATTAAAAAACTTACTATTTTTAAATTAAACTCACCGTTAACATAAGTCAAAAACACTGCACTTCAATATTTTTCTTATAGATTAACAACGAACATAGAATATTATTTCCACTATTAATAATCAACTTTGATTTCTTTATATCGAAAACTCTTGTTCATTATATAATTAGCAATAGAAGAAATATATCCTCGAATATTGCACGCCAAAAATTAATCCACAATCTACTATTAAAATTAATTAAGTATAATAATAGGTATAAACTAATTACAAACAAATATGGGAAACTTGATTTTCAGCTTGCACTGTTTGCAAGTCACAAGTTTTTCTTCATAACAATTTTAATACGAACTCAAACTTCCTCAAGGAATTGTAAATTATAAATATTTATATGCTTCTTGACATCTCCAATACCATAGATTTCGTTAAGCCGCTTATCCTTATGGAAATTTATATTCCGTGAAATATTTACGTTCAATATAACTAAGTTTTAATAAAAATATACCACATACTGTTCACATAGATTTAACTGAAAATATATTTCTATTTATAAGAAAATCTCATTTCAAGGCAAAAATATAATTTACGCGTAATTTGTAGTCTATGAGATAATCAATGAGTGGCTTCGCAGAAATTGAAGCAGAACCAAGCTAATAGGTCCGTAATGAGAATAATGACCACTTACAGGCAAAATAGGTTAATCCCAACGAAAAACAGCTCTGTATCGAGTATGCTATCCATATCCATAATTACTTGTCAAACATCTCATATTGCGTCTGACCCAAATAGGATAATGATCTTACATTAAGGCTGTGGAAGATTTTGTGTGTAATAAATTTACATGTCCCCTGTACAAAGGTTTTTGTTTACAGTCTATCGGCTAATGAGGCGTGAAAGGATTGCAGATAAGGGTAATGGTGAAAATGCGGTAAAACAAAGACGTGCACACGCAGCTAAAACACCCTAATTTCGATACAAAATCGGGTTACGATCACTTTGCGATTGGGGTTGTAATAACATGAATTGCTTATTCCAGAACGTTCTTTTTACTACACACTAATGACCCAACATGTATAATTTTCGTCGAAATGAGTCCTTAATCTCCTTTTAACATTCCACTTAATAAATAATAAAAATTTCGGCCTGAAAAATTCATTCAATTTGTCAACCTATTTTAATAACAGCAAGGTTGTGATTAATCTAATTTATCGAACGAAAGCCATATAAAAGGTGTACGTCCTTTGTAATTAACTACTTAATTGGAAGTATTTAGTGTTTATAATAATTCTTTTAGAAATTTAAATGTTTTAAGAATTAAATACAATATTGTTGCGATGGAAAAAAATTGTAAATTTTCAACAATTTTTGGTTGCCATGTTTATATAAAAACTAGCTTTTGCCCGCGGCTTCGCACGCGTAGACTACAAAATACCAGAACAAAACATAGTTGTTATAAAAATGATATTATGACTTTAATTTTAATTACACGCTCGTCTGTATAATTTTA
>LQNK01000128.1:469802-484831 GCA_001586405.1 Phoebis sennae | reverse complement strand
AATCATACACACATTACCATTCCGACCAACACATTTGTACTTAACCTTCTCTTAGTTATTAACATTAGCTATTCATACACCCCCTATTTAGGACTGCATTTTGGCTGTTTTCTTATAATACTCGACCTTAATAACTTGACACTTCCAACCAGCCGAGACGTATCATATCGAGCTAAGGGTTTACATCAAAGGATGCCCTTTGAGTTGCATTCAACCATGAAACTTCGCACAGGCATCTTCAATGCACTTAAACTATATTAGGCTGGCAATTATAAAACACTGTTTTAAAAAAATATATCCGTATTCACAAGTTGTTCCGCCAGACTTCGTTTATGTTCAGTGAAAAAGATTTTTTCAAATCGTTGTTCTTGATCAAACGAATAAACAATCTCTTCAGCTTTATGTTATAAGTAGTAAAGACTGTGTAAGGTATAAACATGTTATCACGTAAAATTATATACCTGCTATTATAATACTAACATTATCATGTAGGAGCCTTAACAACTACAATATACTAGCGTGTTAGTTTACTACGCTGAAGATATTAGTTTTGTTGAGAGTAATTTGGAGAAGTTTAAACAGTATTATTTATTACATACAACGGTTGAACTGCTAAGAGTTTTCTCGGGAAAATACTTATAAGCTGATACAATTACCGAAATACCAAGAATGCTACCTGGAGCAGACTACCGTTTAGTGTACTATTGAGACATAATCGTAACATGATTGAAGAGAAGAATATAATGAAATAAATACCAAATTGTCCAATTTGGTATTTATTTATTAAATAAAAGTATTCTTCAATTTAATGATATTTCGATCGTATGTCAGTGATACACCATTTGTCTTATAAGTTTACAGAATACCAAATCTGTCAAACTATTCCAATACCAACCAATTGAAATGCAATTGAAGCATTTTTAAATTAGCAGACTTGGGCCCCTGAACGGTTAACGAAAAACTTAACAATGTTTTGCAGTACCCAATTTTATGGTCCAGAAACATCATGGCAATTTGTTTTTCGTAAAACATAAAGGCCGATACTCAGCCCAATTTAACCTCCAATGTAACATGACAAGTTTGACCCTCGTCCACTCTCCCGTATGATCAAAAGCTTTGACACTGAGATTTTGTGTGACAGACAGATTAAAGCACTCGTCATGCGTTTTTGTTTTATTTTTAGGGTCCCATAGAGAAATTGTTAAATGGAACCTTTTGTAAAATATGTCTAGAAACTAAATCTGAAGGTTACATTATTATCTACTAGCAAACTACGTACCTCGCAATTTTACCCGCGTAACTTCTGATTCTGACCCTTACCTACATGTATACCAATTTTGATCATCATCGGTTTATTAATTTTTGCGTGAAGAAGTACATAGGTACACCTCACAAACTTTCACATTTATAATTTTTATTAGTAGGCTTACCTACAAGCTGTTTGCGTCATCGCTACCTTAGCATAATATTATATAGCCCATGATAATATAGCCTATGTAATTCAGTGACGATGTAGGTTTCCAATAGTAAAAGAAATTTTGAAATCGGTTCCGTAGTTCTTTCGTTAAAGCCTTACAAATATGCATACAAAAAAGTAAATGTTTCCTCTTTAAAACATTAATATAGATAGTATACAAATTGGTATGAATAAAGCATTTTTGTATTTTATTTAGATAAGGTTGAAATATAATTTTCACTGCGGAACCCAATACTATGCGTGGTCCACATGCACTTAACCGTTATCAATTTTAAAGTATCATTGACTCAACACCATTTTCGGGTGTTCTAGTGATGAAAAATAATACGAAGATTTAATACGTAGAGTATTTTTACAGGGAAATAATGTCAATTATGATATATTATAATATGCTCGATCGCATTCGCAGTTTAATCTCAGCACTGAACATTTGCGCCGAACCTTTTTGATGGCGTCGAATTTTTTTTATACTCAGGATACCCGCTAAAGCTTGTTAAAGTCTTAAAAGTTTTCCCTGCTCACCAGAGAGGGCCGCAATTCAATGTTGGGATATAATAGGACAAGAAAGAATAGGAACTCCTTAAGCTAGGATAGGTTTTAAGTACCAATATGATAAGTTTTGAGGATAAATAATTAGCAGAATTAGAGATGAAATAACGAATCTTGTTATAAACTATAAAATTAAAATTTGTATTTTATCGTTTCTATCAGCATTGAATATTTGTTTTAAGAAATCACCTAGGTTATTTAGGACTAAACAAATCCTCCGTTTTAACAATCAAACGGAGTAGCTAATACCGATTCCATTTCCAGCTAGACAACTGCAATCCAGTCTTTCAGAGAATCGATTACAGCTAATTCGCCGAGGAGCGGATAGGGATATACAATTGCGCTTCGTAAGCAAGCCCCTTTCAGAGATTTAATTAGTTCAATTAAGTTCGCACTGACTAGCGACGGCTTTTTAATTAATCATTTACTTAAACGCACTAAATCTTAACTATTTCAGAACGATCATTCGCTGATAATATAGAGTTCTAATAGACGTAAACTTATGTATTCGTTATTTGAATACAGATTGAACATAAGAATGAAATAAAAACTTAATTTGGAAATCAGTAGTTTTTTGTGTGAAAACATTACATGCATAAAAAAACACACATGTTTCCTCTATATAATATAAATATAGAAATGTAAATATAATAATTAATTCAGTGTTTTAATTTTATTACAAAAACACACACCTTGCAAAAAACGACGCCCCGATAACTGCTCGTATTTTCGGAAGTCGGTCAAAATTCGTTTTCATTAACTTAAGTAATTGCAGTAACATATTTTTTGGACAAAAGGAAATTTAATTTATTAAGAAGAAAACGTAAAAATAATATGCATCGTTATTTTAAAATGGTTCTAAAACAGCTGTGCTGAGACTAGTAATGTTAAAATTAGAAGACGTGGAATTTTTTACAAGCTAGTACAATGGAGTTCGTTCAAAATGTTTCAAATGAGTCCTTAATATACTTTTTTAAATAGTTCTTCCTTAGTCTCATTTATCTACGTTGAAAATAAGTGTTGCAAGTAGTTGTAAGCTGCAACAATTTATTGCAAAGACAAATGACTTCTTAATGAAGGTTTATTAATGATAGCCAGTAGATGTTGAGATTCAAGTATCTATTTGAGAAACTAATCAAGGGACTATAGTAGTTTGACAACTTTGTTAGCTTAGTGCTTACGGCGTTCATGTTACAACTGTAAAGTCCTGGGATCGACCTTCGGTGAGTGCTCTATATTCTATACTAATATTAAAAAGAGGAAAGATTTGTTTGTTTGTATTGAAATTATGTACGGAGATTCTTTGAAACCCCAGGATTGATATTGGACAGTTTTTATCCCGAAAATCCTACGGGAATGGAATGTATACGCAGGTAATATCGTGGAGTTCACCTATTATAAAATATACGTCTCTTTCTGGCAGGGCATAGCAGGTTGATTGATGATTTGTGTTATCTAACACAAATAGCTATATAAAATTATAATTATACTACGGGAGCAAAGTCTCACGGAACAGCTAGTAATAAGTAAATGCTCATAGTGAAACTAATATTTATCTCCAGAGCTAAGAAAGTAACAACACAAGTACGATTTGATTTTTTTTTAACCTCTCCAACCTACGGGCTCATAAAGAAAAATCTATCAGAAAAATGGATGTATCCCCTTACCGCAACACGGAACTTCAAAATTAATTTTAAAAGGTACACAGATGTACATGTAGTAGTCATAAAATTTGATCCATAACAGTTATTAAATATCAGACAAAAATAGGATATTGAATACTAACGTTACAAAAAAGTAAAAGAGATTTTAGATTTTCAATAAAGTTATTAAATAGCTGATAGCAAAAACAAAAAGTACAAATCTATATGATACAAAACAGCAGATAAATAAAAAATGTAGGTATCTAATCCTTACTTTGGAAAACACATAAATCTATAAATGAAAATAAATTAATAATTTAGAGCGCTTTCAGGCGTCGACCTTGCCTGGACGAAAGGGTTATTATTATTAATATTATTATTTTATTTATTCACTTACCCGTACAAATTGAAATATGTTTGTTACTGACTCCGTGGTAATTTAATGTACTATTTTATTATTATAGTTGAAATACGATTATTTATGGTATGAATATTTAAAAAAGAAAATGATTACGTGAATAGTGTTCTATTCACGTAATCAATCAATCATATTTTCAAAATAATGAAGGAATTTTCTAAATATAATAATTATATGTATAAAAAATAGTGTTCTAATTTGAACTTAATGACTGTGCGTTCAGTTTGAAAAAACTTTTCTTAAAATTTGTCGCCATAAACTGTTTATTTCCAGTCAAAGACAATGTTTTAACGAAACTTCCAATTACGAAGTGGACGTAGTCATAAAAGGGTACTAGTAACCCTATTCATACAGAAGTTCGCTCGCAATTTAATATCTATACTGGAAATTACAGACTTAAATATAAATACTATATTATCTATTCTTGTATATCCAGTTCGCTAGCAAGCTCTTTTATTTTTTATTGGTTGTGATTTCGATTGAAAAATAAATCTCCATTTTCAATTAAAAGTGCCGAAGAACAAATAATTAAAAAATAAATGAAAACAGTATCAAATACAAATTGATCAGATCAAAAAAGAGGATTAAATTATTATGTAAATCGTTCCATTTCTATTTTCAGCTAATGTTTAAAAGGTGCCCCAGGCATAACTTTGATCTTTTTTTGTTATGATTATTCGATTTCAATGTTTATACAAATAGTACATAGTCGAATGATAATGTTCAATTACAAAATACACAATGTTTTGACTTCAAACGTATCATAATCTTTCTTTTGGTAGCCCTAACATTTAGGTATATGAATTCATTATAGTATTTAAGTCCTAGATCCGAAAAATGTGGACGGATTGTGATTAGAATAAGTATGATATTCATATTCAATTGATTGTAACTTAGGTAGCAAAGTGTAATTTCTCTTTATGTATTTAATAAAGAATATAAAGATTTGTGTATTTTTCAGAACTTTTCTTTTTTCTAAGAATGTTCATAAATCTCAATAAATTCTTAGTAAGGCCTACAGAAAGTACAAACACGTGTACAAAATTGTAAAAATATGGGCTAAGCTTTAGCATTACGTAATATTTTACAAGATAGGATAGGAAAGGCGGCAATAGGATTGCAAATCCGTATCTTATAACCATATTATATAACATAAGATATCCCGTACAAAGCCTGTCGTGAAAGAAAACATGATTTCAGAAGGGATTGAAACGGGATAAAATATAAGGCCATAGAATTTCATGTCTTGCCGGCAGCAGAATAAATATGGACATGATAATATTACATTACTATTTATAGTAAAACTACATTATGAATATCAAAGATTAAAGTTGGTGCATAAGTTAAAAATACATTAGGTTTCAAAAAATAAACGAATAGAGGGCACTTATATGACATGATCATTAAGGTACATACATATGTCATTGGGATGAACAAGCGCCGTTCGTCTCCAACACAGGTCTGCGAACCTAGTGGAGGCGTTCGTGGTGTCTTACTAATATGTCGAAAATTGTGTGCCGTGATAAATATTTTTTGATTTGAATTTCAATTTGATCATGACTTTTCCCAATTTACAATCTCAACCAACCAACCTCGACATAATTTTGGCAAATTGTATCATCATTACATAGTATAAAAAAATCGCTTTCTCTGACCCTATGTCCCTTTGTATGCTTCAATGTTTAAAACTATGCAACGGATTTTGATATGTTTTTTTTTAATAGATAGAGTAAATCAAGAGAAAGGTTTATATGTATGATAACATCCATTAAGTAGTGGAGAAATATTGTTATTTTTGAGGTTCCTAATGTGATGTCGCTAATTATCAATTTTTTTCAGCTAACATTGCAACGCAGGCTGAACCCTAAGAGATTTATCAAAATAATATACTAATTTTTATATACAACGTTCACAGTCCTTGTTTAGTGTATTTAGTATCAGCATTGCACCCGTGAAAGCCGAGGCGCTAGTCTAAAATAAACTTATACGTATCTGTTTTCAATAAAACCAAAACTACCCCATATTTTGCATATTGCTGTGCAATTTGTTACGCGATTAAATAAGAGGTTTGGATCCGACCCAACGCATAAAGATTAACTTTACCGTTTCATGCCAAAATGTGGGTTTGAATTTAAACTACAAATAAGTGATTCTGAAACACGGTTACTCTTACAGTCCACTATAAATTATTAGGGAACATACTTCGAAATCTATACAAAGAGCTATTAATGTCAGTCGTTTATCATAAAATGTTGAGCGTAATGTAGTAATTTATATATTTATACTAACTATAATAAAATTAGAAGTGTGAGAGTAAATAACTTTTTCTCAAGTCTTGTGATGCTCTAAGCGTTCACATATCGGTATCATACTCATCAAATGCATTGTATTAGACACAGAAATAATAAATTATAAAAATAAAAAGGAGTTTATTTTCAAGGATAGGACATAAAAAAATTTGACTCCTTATCTAAAACTTAGTGTGATACTGGTACGTAAAATAGGGAACTAAATGCTTGTATAGGTCACCAGACCCATCATCAAGAGACTGTAACGTATTCATTCATAATGAAATTATTTATGAGAAAAAACATATACGCTAAAAGATATACGTGAATGTCACACAAGTGCGTCCACTGGCCCGCATCGTACGGAACGCATTTTCTATACAAATGAACAATTCGAATGCATATGATACCGATCTGTATTCGCCTAGCTTAAAACTACCCCCCATCTACGTGATTGTGAAAAAAAACATAAAAATTATAAAAATATTACGTATTCTTTAAGTATTTCTTTTTTATTCTTTATTTCGCACAAATTTTACTAACATAATTAATTAATTATTTGTCAATTATTTTTTCTTTATTGAGGGATTTATAGACCATTCCACCAGTATATGGTATAGGTCATCAATTAGTCAATAATTTTAACAATAAACCTCAGAATACAAAAAAAATATACTTGTACTAAAGTGACCCCAAATAAGCTACCGGTTGTTGTTTGAGCTCAAACTAGCGAAAACACAAGAAAACTTAAACAATGCTAACTTCGAAGGGGTAAGTAGGAGTGAAGCCATGACACATTTTCAGACTATTGTGTGTTGACTTTTTTTACGTCTTAATCTTTTTTCTTTCGAATATATTTTTAAATATGCAACACTACTCTCTCAGTGTGGGTAGAATTCTGTTACAATTTTCCCTATTTTCGTACTCATATTATAAATGCGAAAGTTTGTGGGGATGTATGTGTTCGTTACTCTTCAAGCAAAAACTACAGAACCCTGAGATCAGAAACCGCCGAGCGCGGTGTAAAATTAACCCTTCCCAAAAAGTTCGACACTAAAGTAATCAAATTCGCCTATTTATATATGTACTTCTATACACATATAAATAGGCAAAATAAACATAGGCACTTGAAAAATCCAGCGTGAGACATTTTTCCACGTCTCCACCGGGAATCGAACCCAAGATATAACCTAATCTAACCACTGGACCAACGTGGTAATCATGAAATGCCATAGAACGTATAAATTAGGTACTTCTATAGAGTCATACCAAATGGACAGGCAACAGGAGCAACATTAATCAAGCGATGTCGAGGGCGCGGTACCGAATTAGTCAACTAATATCTACCAAATGGATATCCATTTCCTAAATGTAGCAACTTCAGTTACTAATAATATTTACCCAATTGATGGAGGATGTGTTATAGACGTAAAAATTGTATGTATTGTGCAAACAATACTTTCTCGATCATTGTAAACGATCAAAAATATAGGAATAATATTTGTTCTATAACTGATAATTACTTTTGTGATATTAATACAGCGAAACTCCACAATTAAATGACCTTTGAAATGCATAGTACAAAGCCAAGAAAACCTTAAAACACATTGTCAAATAAACATTAATATCGTGCTTATAAGGTGTATAGTAACATCCAAAAGTAAGAAATGAACAATCAAACTAAATACCTACGGGCAAGGCATTACACTTACGTCTTAAATTGAATACAAAGTAATTGAATATAAAATTAATATTTTTGTAATTTACTCACGCTCTACAGGATTCCTATGTATGCACCCCACCGTCATTATGGTTATTTTACAACAACTTATAATCACTGTGACGTACTTTACAGCGAATACTAACGCCAAGACCAACAACTAATGCACTCTAAAAATCTACCAGCATTGAAATTCGGACAGAGTTATATATAACTACCCACTGCATATCTATTAATCCTACCTCCTCCCCCAGAATATAATCCCGTTACCATAACATAAAACTAAATAATTAAAATGTACAATTAAATATAAAACTTCAAATATGCCTGAAAGTGATTCATTGAGCAAACTTTAAACCGTTTAAAACGAAGGGTGTGACTTTTTACACCCTTAGTTCTCAAAATAGCATTATTGTCTACAATTTCGTCAAAGGCTCAAAATATATTCGACACCAGTTATTATGAAAACTTCGCTCAATTACAGTAACGAAATAACTGTTGCTTTAACATTCGACCATTTAATTATGTCTACCAAAAATATCATATTAAACAGTAAGGTATTTATTTAAAGGTCTTTATCGTTTTGTTAATAAAATCGGGGTTTAGTACGTAATTGACTACACTTACAAAGGGTTTATCTTCGTAGGATTTTCTTTCCTTTTGTTGTAGTGAGAACACCGGTGCGTGGATAATAAAACCTTATTCTTTGGCTACCTTAATAAATTGAAATGACCATTTTATACAAAGATTTGAAAATTATTAAAATTTGACGTTACTAATAATGAATTAAGTAGATTTATACTTATGACACAATATTGAATTTCTTAATGATTAATGCGTCAAATGGAAAACAAATGAACAACGATTAAATAACACATAAAATGACTTATAAAACTTAAGCAAGGCGTCCACATAGGTGCGACGTTCGCATCGAACAGAACAGATTTTATTTTCTTTGTATAGAAAATTATATACAACACAGCCGAAGGCCTTAAAAAAAACCAAAAGCTTTTTAAATTATTTATTAAAAAGAAGCTATTCTTAATTTACAACTATGTGGTGCGATGCAACTGGTATGAGAGAAGGAATAAAAAAATATTAAACTTAAAATGAAGACTTAAAATTACGTTCTGGTAAAATTATTTAGTCAAATCGGCAATACGTGTTCCCGTGTGAATCACGGTGTCAGCGATGTGTTAGGAATCCGTTCGCGTAACTAGAATGTTAACACAAGTGCGACCATTTTTTTATGGTATAACTCGTGTGCCCGAGTTGGCACACGAGTTGGCGAGTCACTGGTGGTGGTCAATGCCGCCCATAAACACCCACAAGTTACGAGGACTCGTGGGTGCGATGCCAGCCTTTAAGGTATGAGTATGCTCGTTTCTTGAAGGTGCCCAAATCGTATCCGTTTGGAAATACCGCATGTGAGAGTTGATTCCACAAGTTGGTTGTGCGTGGCAGGAGATTTCTGAGGAAGCGCACAGTAAACGATCGCCAGGTATCAAGATGGTGTGGGTGATACGTTAGTCCATGGCGAGAGGTCCGTGATTGACCATTAAATCCGCATCCGTATAATACCGTAACGTGGACGCTTAGCATTAGAATTCATTGGCGAAAATAGAATAAAATTGACACATTATTTAATGTCGCATAAACTAGATAATCAGTGTTTATACGAGCTTGGTCGATAATCAAAGACGTCCTGTGGTTTATAGGCAATAAATTTATCTTAGCACTAAAATGCTCGAATGTTAGTACTGAACATAAAATAACATACATGATCAAACGTAGTAACTGTTAATTTTAAATGCGAGACAATGTAGGGAGTTAACTTTTATAGCCTTTAAATTTTACAACATTCCGCCTAATTCTGGTTTCATTACTGACTACGTTAAAGTTTTTTGATTCTTTGTAGTCGGGTAATCAAAGAACAATAAAGGTAATTTGTTGTTAGTATTGCTAGATCTCATGTTTTTTGTTATATGAGTATTGATTTAGTATTAGATCGGTCTACAGAAACGTATGTTCATCTCGAATATTTTAATCATCTTATGAAAGGCTACAAACTTCATCTTTTAGACACGAGAATAAAAAACTTAGCTTTCGAAAGAGTTTATTTTTTCGTAAAATTAGTATGAGTGATATTTTTAGCAGATCTACTGTTAATGAATAAAAATATCGATATATTAATGGAATAATTCAAAACAAAACATTAAGTATATAGTATTTTGGTCACATGAATATTTGTCACGTAATAAAAAATATTCTTTAACCCCCTGAGAATTTAAGGGACCCTTAGCAAGACTAGGATTGAATAAAATCTGAATATAATCACATAATTTGTCAAAAACAAAAGGAATGAAGAGAGAAAGAAAATTATATAATTTGAATTGCCAATAAGCACACAGCCAATTTTTATAAGTGGTTATTTGTTTTATGATATAAAATACTATATCTGAGTATATTCAGATATTCCACAAGTTATTCAATTCATTGCAAAATATTTACGATATTTTAATTTACATTAAAACATCTCTTGAGAATTTGAGGGATACTACGGAAAGCTGGGATTGCATAAACCCGGAACATTAGCATATTCTTCACCCTTAACTAAAAGAATAAAGAAAAAAAAGCATCCCCTGACGCCTGAGTCTAAAGTTGACGGAAGTCGGTTTGCATCCTCGAAATTAAATCTTGTATTCCTCGCCATTGCTATTGGAAATACAATTACCTGTAGTATTTGGTTTATCAATAAGGACAGAGACATATTTAATAATTTAAATAAATATGTCAAATAAAACTCAAGACAAATTAACTGAATAACTTTAAATGTTACATTTTTGGGCGTAGCGTTTTTCAAGAAACGTAATTTTGATAATTGTTTTTATAGTTTATTTGACAGAATTAAAAAAATGTTTTTATTGCAAACTAAATTCTCCACTTCATTGGTCCTTGTAACTTTTAGTTGTAGAATCAAAAATAACAAAATTTTACACTAAAATCGATCAAATATTTTTTATTAGACAAATTTATTTTCGGCGGACTACAACTGCACCTCCTATAGACAAAATATAATTATAGTTCAGATTTTTTCATCCCTACATAAGCCTTAATTTGCATATGGTACCCCTTTTTAGATTGTACCCCTGATTTTGCCCCTTTATATTATTTTTTTAACAAACTTTTTAGATGTTCAATCTATACACTAACCTCTCCTTGATATCTAAAAAGTAAAGCTAATATAATACTGAGATTACATATAGCGTTAAACATCAGCATATTATTTACCCGGTAAAAGAAAATAAAGAGTGAAAGAAAGCATCCCTAGAGTCTATAGTTGAAATAAGACGCTCTACAACTCCTCAAGATTAAATCTTCAATCCCGCACCATTGTTATTGGAAATAGAATTATATTATTTGAAGTACCAAAAGGACAGAGGCATGTTCTTGACAGTTTTATTTAGAATATCTTAATGGTTAAATATTGTATAGCGGTAATAGACTTTACGGCTGTTGAATCATAATATTTGCCCAAACCCCAATTCAGACATTCCAAACACTGATTATTTTTTTCGTAAAATACCACGCCTATTTGATACATCCCAATTGATTAATTGTATCGTTAAGTAACTGAGATATAATTAAGAAAAAATATTAACGCATTATTTTAAACAGTATAAAGTGTGCAGAAAAGCATCCCCCGCGTCTATAGTTGACATAAGACGCTCTGCATCTCCTCGAGATTAAATCTTCAAACCTTTGGAAATAGAATTATATTATTTGAAGTATCGATAAGTACTTCAAATAATATAATAGTATTTCTGCTTTCGTCTATTAAATAATTTAAACTAATATTTCAAGCGGGGAAGTTTGTATTGGAAACTACCGTATAGATTAAAAAATATCTTTATGATTATACTATACTAGCTAGAAGTTATATTTTGGTTATTCAATTTTCATTATGGTTTGAGCGTAGCATTCCATGGATTGATTCAATTAAGCACAAAATTTTTACATTCATTTTACAATTTGTACAATTTTCCACATAGTAGTAGCACAGATAATATAATACTATACTAGTAGGTAGTAGTATAAAGTAAAAATTTGAATTAATTCGATGTCATGCAAATAAAAAATAAAGATCATCGATTCTTTCGCTGCAATATAATTCATAATAACACGAAGAAAAACGCAAATTCAATGAATTTACATTTAAGGTGAGGTCGCTATTCAATTTGCATTTACTTAACAATTCCCTCAACGAAGACATTAAAATATTTTAAAAATGATTTCTTGTAACGAAAGATTCATATTTAAGAAAAAGTCTATATTTTTATTCAAAACATGTATTTAATCGTCCATTTTTGAGAACAATTTGTAATAAAGTATAATGTTCACGGTTTTTGTACTATCGTTTCATAAATAAATCTTAATATATAAATAATAGAAAAGCATGCAGATTGCAGAACCATGTTAAAAGGACTGAATGAAGAATTAATTATTATATGGTGAAATAACAACATTCACAACATTAAATATAACGTCATTGTATACTACAATAGAAAGGAGTGGGTAGTAAGACAGGTTTACTTATTGAAGGAAAGCAAAATCAGATTGCACTATGCTTTTCAAACAATAACGTTGTTCTTGGCGTAACTTTTCATTTTAGTTTATAAATATAGCGTCTCCTTTACGTAAAATGATATCGTGTTTGACTTTAATTTTACTAGCATAACATCCCGCTTTTACGTTATTTCGATTCACAAATAAAAATAGTTTACATAGTAACCACAGTCAATGCAGCGTCAAATTAAGATAGTTCTAGAAGATTCTTAAGCTAGGACTGGTGCTTTCAGCCTTACAAAATATGTCAGTGAATACAAGTGGCTCAAATTTCAAAGGCTCAACTCGACTCCAATTTGACGCACACAACAAGAAATTTCAAAGAATTCATCCCAATTTCTGGCACTGCATGGAAATAAATACAAACTACGGTAATACACAAAATTTGTAAGTAAATATGTTATTGTTTGATGCAAAAGTGCAAGTGACAATAGATGTTTTTTTTTAATTCACGATTGCATAATGAACAAATGTAAAATATTTCTTATTTATTTATTTATTTAATCGTAACTTTACATAACATTTTTTATAACATAACATTTAATACAAAACATTACAGTAGGTAGGATATTATAGATTATATTATACTCAAATACATTACACTGCAACGTAATTCGAATCACCTTTGGGGTACGTCGGACTTTTGTTTACAAACACAGAAAAAGCCTACACTCAAAAAAATATTTGTTTTACTTTTAAACATACTGAAACAACACAATCTTCCGTCCTTGGCTCTGCTTATGCCTTGGGCGGCGGAGGCCTACGCCATGTTGGAAGGATTTAAATCCATTGCTCCCACGCGCCTTATGAAACACAACATGGACCTGAATATACAAGCAGATCGTCTGTGACGGTGTGACATTTCCAACTGTGTGAAATTGCTTTTGAACTATATTAGTTCGACTTTAATTTTTAATGAGTACTGAAAATTTTATAATGTTAAGGCAACAATTGGTTACATAACATTTAATAAACTATTGTCATTACTATCTATTTTCAACACATTACAATATTCTATATACATAAAAACATTTTATAATAATAATTTAAAGCAGAGACGGTACTAATCTATTAAATTATAATAAATAGGTAGGGTTAAGTATCGATAATGTATAATATCCCACTCCGTGCGACGTGACATGAATATATCAAATCTTCAATATAACGGGATCGTGTGATGCCATCTCCATACTCTAACCGTCTAATATGTACATTCAATCAATATAAAGCACCTTCTTCATTATTTTTCATAATATTTGAAGTGTATGATAATAAGCACTAAAATCATAACAAGATAATAAGTTCTAAGATGATCAATAATTGTAGTATTTGGAATATAAAATACTATAACGAAAACATTTTAGTATTTTCGCTTCATTAAAGTTTTTTCCATTCGAGAGATTAAATTCAATCGACTGCTCAGTTGGCGCAGTGGATACGTCAGTGTCTATTGCGCCGGAGGATGTGGGTTCGATTCCCACGGGTAGAAAATTATGATGTGATGAACATTGTAATTTTCTACTGTCTGGGTGTAAATATCTATAGTATGTATGTATTTACAAAAAAAACAGTATGTTTAAGTATGTCTATCAGTTATCTAGTTTCCATAGTACAAGCGTTGCTTAGTTTGGGACTAGATGGCGTTGTGTAAAATGTCCGAGAATATTTATTTATATTTAAATGTAATAATTTAATATGAAATCTGGCATAGAGTCACATCTATTAGATTACGCCACACCATTTCTTATTTTAGTTGAAGCAAACAATTGGATTAATTTCGTAAAAATGTTACCCTGGAGATAGATTTTATAAAAACCAATATTTAAAACCAATCACATGTTTCCAAACATACTCGTAATATATTCAAGTACATAGCTAAAGCAAATAAATTAAAAATGTTTCTAGAAATTTCCTTGTATTTGAGCATTAAATATTCAAAATAATATGTAACTTTCATTCCATAAAATTGCAATTTGAACCTAATCAGAACAACAATTGTGAAAATCAAAGTCATCAAAAACTCATTTCAAAGTTTTAAATAAATTATGAAAGCCAACTTGTTTTTGACTTTTGGGTTTGTACGTGAGTTAATGGTTTACATAATATATAATGTATAAAACGTGATGTTCTACGAATGTGAGGGTATATTTATAATAAATATCCCACAAAGTTTATTACATTAGTATTCAGGTCACCTAGCCAGAAACTGTCCCGAAAGTAAATCGTTTATTTTAGGTACTAAATTGTAGTAACTCATTACTAATTGTTGTATAAAATTGAACTCTTATAAATATTTATATACTAGCTT
>LQNK01000128.1:429749-469590 GCA_001586405.1 Phoebis sennae | reverse complement strand
GGTACTAAATTGTAATAACTCATTACTAATTGTTATATAAAATTGAACTCTTATAAATATTTATAAATTATAACCCGGGTATGCCACGCGTTTTCATGCATTACTTAAGAACATGTCTATAATAATTATATCATTAATCTTACTAATATTATAAATGCGAAACTATCCCTGTCTAAACAGACAGGGTCTCAGCCTGTCTCTTTTTCACGCTTGAACCCCTGAACTGATTTGGATGAAATTTTGTACCAATATACTTTGAAACCCAAGAAAGGACATAGGATACTTTTTATCCCGCAACTCTCACGGTAACAAAGCTAGTCAGATATCATTTTAAATTCCACCCGTAGTTTCCATTTTAGTTTTGAAGATTGGCCTGCTTGAAAAAACAATCTTCCTTTTTTAGTTTATGAACCTTCCTTATATATACCGAAAATTGTGAAAAAATGAATAGTTCAACCGTAGAGCTTTGCTTTCAGCAACACGTTTTTATTTCTATAGATATAATAAAAAAAAGTATTATTAGCCTCGAAGTCTACAGAAGTCTGTATATAAAGATGTATCTACCTCGCTTATGAATATCTCCCTCACAACGTCTCAGCATTATTATTACATTAATATCGCAATTTGTCATCATCCATCCATCGCTGACGAGCTCTGAGTCTCGGGCGACGGGTACACATCTTTTAACTTTATTCTTCCAATAAGTGCATTTGAAGATAACTCCCGTAATATTGTTGAAGTATGTACGTTACTTTGGAGATGTTTGAGGATTGTATAAAATTGGTACATATATTTCGGAAATTAGTTAAAAGCCTCGGGCTACTATAGAAATATGAAAGAAAACAAAGACAATCGATCAGGTTCCTTCTGACTGATTGTTGTTTTTAGTTCGTTTACAGCCTTGGGCTACTAAAGTATTATGTAAAAACGACAATCGGTCAAAAACCTGACCGAATTTTGGCCACTGCGGCTGATCTCAACAGATAATAACGAAATGCGAGACAAATTAGTTGTCAGTGTGTGTGTAAGCACAGTGTGTGTGTGTTTGCAGTTGATCTGTATTCAAAGATGCAATAACTAGATCAACGAACGTCGTATTATTAACGTCAGTTAATTATATCTGACATGAAAGAGTTGTTGTCTAAGTTAAATACTTCGCAGAGATTTCATTCGCACAACAATATATTCATTCACATTTCATACATTCAATTAATTGTTTGATTGAAAATGAAGCCTTGTATAAATAACTCGGTTTTAGACAATAATTTCTATCAGTAATCCATACATATCCCCAACACACTAATTATAAAATTTCTTGCACGTACATTTTAATTAATTTTTCCTTTTCCAATTATGTCAGCAATAATTAATGAGTATTTAAAATCCTTATAGACCTTTCCGAAAGGGTAATCACATTTTATTTGTTTGTTTTGTATTCTTAACCTGTGAAAGAAAATTATTTTCAATCGCATCTTCAAAAACATTTATAAACACAAAACTCCACAAACATTTCATAAACAGTTCAATAAAATGTTTACTTTTTCCTTATAACAGAAACAATTCATCAGCGAGTATCAAGACCTATTCAACGTAGTGTTGAGAACATTGACGTGAACAAATAGCCTGCACTACGAAACACTGCAATGCTTCGTAGAGAAAAAATCCCCCACATCCTAGATAATCAATTCGAAAACAGAAACAATTTTCAGAAAAAGTTAATTTCACTTATATGTCGTTTTGTTTTTATACACTACCGTAGTACCGAGACTTGTAGTTTCTGAGATTAGCGTGATCAAACAAACTTATAAACTCTTCAGTGTTAAATTTTTATCATAGATTTATCTTTCCAGTTTCATTGAATTTGAAATTATACGAGGATGTAAAATAGTTCTATTAAAATTCTCCCTAATTCCATTTATGTTGGCAATAATTCACCAGTGTTTGAAATCTATTGAATGAAAAGACCTATTCTCCACGTCCAGTAACTGACATGAATAAATAGCCAACTACGTATTACTGCAGAACGTGGCGAAAAAATCCCGCATGCCAGATAATAAATACCCTACTAGTAGCAATTTCCAGAGAAAAAGTGGAGGACATTGACAAATTGTAGCGTGGAGGTGGCATGGACACAGTCAATCTGTCCTCATACTGCTTGACTCGACAACATTTTTATTTATTAGTATAATGGAATGATTATAAAAGTCTTAATTTGTAGTTTTACACCTATATTCACAGACTTGTCTATTAATTCACACAGCATGCGTTAACGTACAGGGCCCCATAAACTTATTCACAGACAATACTTGATTGGCCGTCTGTCACTTGGACGTTTAAATAAATGATATTGTTTCTGAATTAAAGACTTGCTATTTAGAACGTAATAAGAAATGCCTTACTTTGTTGTTGCGGGTTTGTTATGTTTGGGTCAATTATGCCAATTATATGAATTAATTTAATAACTTTTAATATCTGCGTACAACTATTCTAATATTTATTTTTCTTGTTACAGGAACTGACATGTCGATTAATAAATGATGTAGGTATTTCCCACCCGACAATATTTTTTAGATGAAGCATTTTTGTAGAAGCATACTTTTTACAATTAATGTATAAGGAAGTCAACCAAGAAATCGAGTCATCATTGTAGACTCTACAAAATGCAGACTTCGTTTGTTCTGACTATAAATTATAAAGTAAAGATGCTACCGTCAGATACGTTTGTCTCTGAAATGTACATCAAAGTACGAGTGACAGCATGAGATTTAACAGCAACCAAAAGATAAGCTACGAGTCGTATTCGAAAGTTTCGAAGAGTTCGATAAAAGATAGCCCATAGGTGCTTATTAACTAAACACGAAAAAATCCCAATTTATTTTCGTTAATATAAATTTAAAAATAAATTATTATGTAACATATTTTTAATCCAATAGCTTTTTATTTCCTTAGATAGGATTCAAGGCGACATAAATATTGTGTCTGGTCCTTTTGTAGGAATATTTCATTTTATACTATGCATAAAACATGCATACTATTCGTTAACTTCGCGTCCAGCTAAAATATGTTAGCATTCGTGTAGTTTCCAAAAAGGTATGCATAATATATGACATTATTCATTTTAGTTTGTTTTCGCTAATAAATATCACTGCAAACTTTTCTTTTCTGTTTTTAAATAAAAGCTTGTACATTTCCAGTAGTCATTATTACCTACTTGCTTAGTATCTTTGCATAAAGGGATATCAAGATCCCCTTTAGATTGCGCCCCTTTTTAATCTTCATTGGAACAACTACAAGTTTATCTTTAAGTCTACGTCGTGGGGTTTTAAAAAAAAAGAAAATAATAAATGAATAATATGTAATGTTTTAAAGATTATCGAAAAATATAATTTTCACCTGGTTATCAAATGGGTATAGGTAGGCTTACTCGGAATCCTCTACTATTTGATAAATAATGCAAAGCTTTCAGAGCTGATTTGTAACTGAAACATTGTAAACAAAAATATATTCTCGCGAAACGTTACGCCCTTGATGTTTACGAGATTATGTTATGGTAGTCCCGTTTTATCGAGACATAAAATCTTCCTCTCACGCCGAATAATGGACTCAATGAAGCAAGTTGACTCAATCCCTCGCAACTCCGGCCTAAGAAACCCCGCGTTAATAATAGTTGTTCCTTTATATTTCTATATTACTGCATCACTTGTGGTCGGAATGCGTGCAGAATTATTTTATTCTTTTGATGAAGTGCACACTTTTGGCTGTTTTCATCATATTTATCAAAATCTTGCAAAGATAACCAATGTTTCTAATCTTTATAATGCGATTCCATTTCACTTTGTTACAATTGGTTCATTTTGTAATACGTTATATCTTCTAATGAGCAGATGAGTTAAAAGTCTATAGTAATTCCTATCTCGTACTTCTCCCATTTTATTGTAATAGTTTCGCTTCTGACGAGAGTGGCCATGTGTAGGTATATGTACAGGTCTTACGCAGTAATTAATTAGCATCCGATCCATACCTTATCATGAAAATTAAATCCATCTGTAACTCCATCCAAACTCTCATTTCATATGTATTTCACGCTTGACTTAACATAAGTTTTAGATCCTACGAATCCTCAGACAGAATCTCTAACTAGGACCTTTTCAGCTCTAAATACTTCTGAGGTTATCAAAGTGTAGATCTGGTCTATAACTTCGAACCGAACACATTTAATTCGTTAATATTATATTCTTGGTTACTACAGAGAAAGTTTTAAAATTTAAGAAATACCTTTAAATTTACGATAACAGAATACTATGGTATGTATTGGTATGTCATATGTGCATGATTAATCACGTCATCACGTGGTCTTTTTCAAACGAATAAAAAAATCTTAGCCAAATCATCACATGCATAATAATACTTTAGTTGAAATTCTGTCTTTAGCATAAACAAAAATACACCGCGAGCTTAATTCTAAACTACTCTTTAAGATGTACAAGAATTAAGAATGTACAAGAAAATTTTGAAATATAATAGAGTGAGTTAATTAAGAGCGTCGGTGTTCCGCCCTAAGGCCTTGTTAATCAAATTCGGTCCGCTACGGGTCGCTTTCAGGCTTCAAAGCTAGCAGGCAGCAAACTTGTTCTATAAAATTATCCCATAATTGCTACCGTACTTAAGGACCTTATTTTTAGTATTTGTATTGAGAATGGGAGTCGCCCCTTCCTCGGCATGATATTTTTAAACCTATTCTACGACATTTCATATACCGTCATCTAGTCCCAAACTAATCAAACTTGTACTTACAACTAGCTTGTACTTTGGAATCTAGAAAACTGGTTAACATACTTAAGCAATTTAAATATAAATTACATAGATAAATACACACCCAGACAGTAAAAAATTACAATGTTTATAACACCATAATTTTCTACCCGTGTGGATCGAACCTATGCCCTCTGGTGCTCTACGAGTCGTGAAATTGGGCTAAACTCGCACCAGGGAAATTATAACTCCCCACAAAAAACCTAGAAACAGTTTTGCACTGTTTCGCATGATGAGTCGAGGCGGCAAATCAAAACAGAGCAAAAAATACAAGTTTTAATTTTACAACCAGCCGCTTGATAGCTATACAGCGACTACTGCGGACCTCTTTTTCTTACAATATTGAAGTTTTATCTGCAAACAATTCGAGTTTCAAAGGTAGGCATTTAATTTGTTGAGAGTTCCGATTAAGCGAATTCCGTCTGATTGGTATTTCGCTTTTATTAAACACAAAGAGAAAGTGTTATTACGATTTTAAGAGAAACACGGAAATCAGAAATGAGACTCGGACTTTTGAATCCAGTTTATCAATAGACCAATGAAACTACAACATAATGAGAAAATATTCACCACACCTAAAAATACTTTAACTTTATAGGTACAGAATGTTAATTAAAATAGTTAGATTGCAATAAAAAATACGAACATCAATTTCATTAAGAAATAATTTAATAATGTAAATATGAACATTTTTAATTAGATTTTAAATGTAATGCATAACATTACATTTAAAATCTAATTAAAAACGTCATCGTAGTTGTGAAATTTTTCCAGACATCTTTACAGTTGAGGAAATCTTTTGATCCCTTCCTGTTCGATCGGCCTCCATTTAACACCACAGTTAATTAAATTTGAAATGACTCTCTTGTTTACTTGAAAAAAGTAATTATATGTTGAAAATGTCTTTACGTCCCTTGATATTTTACAATGGCGCGAATATTTCAAATTAGTTGAAATTCGTTTAAACTTTCTGTAAATTTATTTTTTATGTTAAAAATCAGATATGGTATTTAATTGAGATGTAGTAGTTGCAGAGACATCTCAAATTAAAGCATCGTCATGTAAAAACTTTTAGAGGAATATTTATAACAGATTTTTCGGTATAAAATAAGTTTAACCTATATTAAAACAAAGAAAAAATAACTATTTTAGAGTACAAGCTACATCTTTAATTCTGCCTACTACAACTGAACTAATAAAAATTTATTAAAACCTACGGCGCAATACAGACTGTTCATTACACGTTATACGTCATGAATAAATACTAAAATCGCGGTAAAAACGTTTCAATCCTCGATAAAAACCACCCCTTTTACGGCCTTACTTACGCGTAATTTGCTAGTCCCTTCCCCATAAGGAAAAGGACTCTCACTCACCGAATTTTCGCAACGAAATCTTAAACACGATGCTTTGCTACTATTAAATAAACAAACACATCAAAAACCGCCGGAAACAAATTACTTAAGCATGTATAAAATGGAATTTTCCCGTAAAAATTTAACGCTCGCGTAAAATATTTCGTATTTCTCTGTGGAATTACTTGTTCAAAAGTGTATTATCAAAAACGGTTTCATATTTTTCGGCCCGACACGGAATTAAATAAAGAGGGCCATATTTTTTATTTTAAATCCCGCAGCCTACGGCGTAAATCTTTCATAGGAATGCGTTGGAAACAAAACCTTTTGTTGTAGTATTTATACTCATTCAATTTTAATGTAATAAATACATTGCTATTCCATATATAAATAGCATGGTGCATTTGTTATATTATTTTATTTTATAAGAATCGCATTTTCACGTTTCCTCAAAACCGTATACAAAACACAAGCATATAAATAGCCTAGCGCTCTTTCTCCCCAATTACAATAAAAATATAATAAAAGAAAACATCGTTAGTGAGCTTTTGAACACGCATTCTTTGTCAAGCTGTATCAACGTTTATAGCAATTGAGCCATTCACGGCCCTCCATACACATCGAAATTATCCTATCCTTTCTTATTATACGCGCTTCCTTTTTCTCGTCAAAGCGAAACGCCTCGATACTATGCCTGTGAAACAAACAATAACATTATCGATTATATTTAGTGTATTGAGTACTCCTATAATATTAAACTTTGTAATAACAAAGAACATAAAAGACAAGAGACGATAATGAAGAATGAACTTTATTGTTCCTTAAGAAATAGGATATTATAAACGATTTACTTGGGAACAGGATAAGTTACCCGATAAATTCTATTAAACCAATTCCTGAAGGTTTATAAAACAGTTTTATTTTGTTGAGTGTCTAGATACAGAAATATTATTCATACTTAGAGAACAAAATATATATGCTTATAGGTGTAATAAATAACAGACTTAGTGAAATGACATTTGGTGAAATCATTCAAATAAAAACTAAAAGAACTTAGAAAAGACTTGATAAATATTACTCAGTTTCTAGGAATTAATATCCCATTGAATAGCTTTCAATCTCTCGGCCGTAGAATATCAGTAATAATCAATAGAATCATCCCTTGCACAAGCATTCCATTCTGTTCAAATGAATATCATAGCTGCTTGATTTACCTTTGACCCGCAAATCCAATATTTATTCATTAAGCATTTCATAAGAATTGTTTAGATTCTTACATGGCTCTTTATGTAATTAAATTCCGATGTACGATGATAAAAATACGGGATTTTGAACAAAGGTACACGGTACGTTGTTACAACCTGTGTATTGTATAAGTTTCCATTTGAATTACATTTTTATGAGGCTGCCGCGCCTTCACAGAAGATCGGCTTTGAAATGGAAACATATAATATTTACGATATTATATGGTGGACTTTCATATAATTCAAAGAGCTAAATGAGTTCTGTTTTCTTCGATTATTATGGTTTCCGTTCTCATAGTTGGCAGATTTGAGCCCGAGCATAGCTAGTTATTAATATACTTAAATAGCTGTGCCCCGCGGTTTTACCCGCGCATTTAGCACGTTCCTGCGGGATTAAAAGTATCCTATTAGTGT
Organism: Phoebis sennae; assembly: GCA_001586405.1. Classification (NCBI taxonomy): domain Eukaryota; kingdom Metazoa; phylum Arthropoda; class Insecta; order Lepidoptera; family Pieridae; genus Phoebis; species Phoebis sennae. The sequence goes on along the minus strand of LQNK01000128.1, from coordinate 461,765 downwards.
TGTAACAAACCCGACTTTGTTTGAAATATTACTTAATTAAAGTTTTAAGTGTTAAAATTACAATTAATTTCCGTTCCCGCATTAATGTTTATTGATAAAACAAAATGGAAAACATGAATTTATAAAGAAAAATATCCCTCATGATGGTATCTCCCCGAAACTTTAACTACTTACCGCGAAGCTGAGATAAGAAGTTACGACCCGGCAAAGTTGTTGATCTTTATGGGGGCTCTTCCTCGATGTATATTTTTCGCGTAATAAATAATATTGTAAACTTGATTATTCTCAAACTACGGCTATTAAAATACCTTGGCGGACTTATTTTAAATACATATATTTCTTGTATTGTTAAAAAATAGTTTCTTAGCTTTCAGTTAGTAGGTATTCCGTTTTTAATTACGATACAATATATTTAATAAGTCCATATTTTTTAAATATATAAAATTATTTGCGAAAGGTCAACGGCTAAAACCCAAAAAAAAAAACAAAAACAGATGATATCAAAAATTATTTTCTAACACAAGTTATATTTTATTTACTCGCCTAAAATATCAGTTGAATTTTAAACACTTGAATGCTCCGAAAACAAATATTTTTGAATAATAAATATGACAGCACCCAGAGTAGCCCTACTAAATAAATTCAAAGGGCCGTCAAAGGCACAAAGTGGATGTCAGAAGGTTAGATGCCTTCCAACAATAATTGAGCTTCCACAAAAGTCATAACTTTAAATTATGCTCTTTTCACTCATTTAATACCTCTTTAATTAATGATTCTTTAGAAAGTTATCTTGTGATTCATTTGTTTCTTTATTGTTATTGAAATGAATGAAAATAACTTTATTGCACACACAAAAAAGTATAAAAATAAAAAGGCGTTATTGTGAAATCATCATCTTATATTTTACATAACTATGCCATTGGTATATTATTTTTCTGAGTTAAAATAAACCTTGGCGTGACACTGATATATGACAATGTCGAAAACACCTTTACACTTCAATGCTTGTACAAAAATTCAATATGATCTTCATCAAGAAATATATCACATAACAAAATCGTCTGACTGACGTAAAATTGAAAGCGCAATATTCCGATTAATTACTTATTCAGAGCTAAGGCCCAAAATAAACATAATACACGGATTAATTATAATTCAATATCTACTACACTAGCCACGCTTCGTGGTTTCACCCGCTTAACTTCTGATCCCGTTGTAATTCCGGGATTTAATCCCGGAAATCGCCTAGCCTATAACCTATCCATATACTAAATTTCATCATAATCTGTACAGTAGATGCGGCGTGACTAAAACATACAAAAACTTCTAAACATCCAAACTTTCACATGTTTAATATTAAGTACGAAGTAGGAAGTAGGATAGGTTTAATAACTGTATAACATCTTTACTATGATAATCAGGTTATCGATATCTTGTTGATTAGCACCTATTATACTATTATTATTAAGGAACAGTAATGGTATAAGAATACAATTTCAAATGAGGAAGCACGTAAAACCAAGCTGGATTTCAGGGAAACGCACAACAAAGATTAAATATCAAATACAAGTCAGGATACTGGCCACTCAACGCTAATGGCCTCTCCAACTAATCAAACACACTAGAAAACGGTAGGCTCCGAAACTAACACAGTATTCCTTTTAATTTCTTATTCGGAGCGTATAACGATAGATTCAGTTTAGTTAAAACCCAAATCAAACAAAAAGAACTTTTGTTTAACAATGCAAATGTGCTATTTAAGACCGAGCACATAAGCCCACGCTAGCTGTCAGGGAGCATACAGATTAAACATCAAATACAAGTCGGCACGATAGCCACTCAACGCTAATAGCCTCTTTGAGTAATCAAACGTACTAGATACAATGAGCACCATAATTCACCTAATGTTCCGCCTTATTTCTAATTCTGATTCAAAATCTTTTAGAACAAGTCTTATTAAGACCTTAAACAAATAGATTTACAATTTAAGAATTAAACAGTATTGATTAATACTGAGCACATAAGCCCATGCTAGCTGTCAGGGAGCACACAGATTGATATCAAATACAAGTCGGCGCGATAGCCACTCAAAGCTCACAGCCTCTTTGAGTAATCAAACGTACTAGATACAATGAGCACCATAATTCTCCTAAAGCCCCCTGTACACATCGTCAGACGCATAAGCGAACGTCATCTGTCGATGGATGGTAGATGTGTAGAGGGGGTTAATATTCCGCACTTATTTCTAACTAGCTGTACCCCGCCGTTTCAGTCGCATATATATTCCATGCCCATGGGAACTCCGGGATAAAAACTATCCTATGTCAATCACTGAACAAAATTCATCCAAATCGGTTCAGTAGTTTAGACGTGAAGAAGAGACAGATATACTTTTGATATACTTTATAATATGAATAGGGATTCGGATCCAAAATCTTTTAAAACCAGTCTAACTTGAACAAATAGATCTTCAATTTAAGAATTAAAAAGTATTGATAGCAAGCACATAAGCCCACGCTAGTTGTCAGGGAGCACACAGATTAAATATCAAATACAAGTTGGCACGATAGCCACTCAACGCTAATAGCCTCTTTGAGTAATCAAACGTACTTACTAGATACAATGAGCACCATAATTCATCTCATGTGCCGCCTTATTTCTAATTCAGATTCAAAATCTTTTAGAACCAGTCTTAATAAGACCTTGAACAAAAAGATCTTCAATTTAAGAATTAAAAAGTATTGATTAATACCAAGCACATAAGCCCACGCTAGCTGTCAGGGAGCACACAGATTAAATATCAAATACAAGTTGGCACGATAGCCACTCAACGCTAATGGCCTCTCTGACTAATCAAACGCACTAGTCGTAGGCAAAATGGAATTGTCAACAACCTATAAAACACATACGACGTAATTGAAGTATTGTCAGGGTACTATTAAATCGTTAATTTACTTGATGAAATTAATTACCTATATATCATAGACTGACTGACTGACATAGTGATCTATCGACGCACAACCCAAACCACTGGACGGATCGGGCTGAAATTTGGCATGCAAGGCAAGGATTTTGATCAAATCCCACGGGAACGGGGAAAACAGATATACGAAGGTAAAACCGCGGAGCACAGCTTGTTAGTCTATAAAACGCGAAGTGTTGTTCGCCTATTTCACTCATATTCTAAAAAGGGGTTAATTTCACTCATATTCTAAAAATAATTTATTATCAACTTAAATTATCAACTTCAAGCTAAATAATATTCAAAATTTGATTCAAATGTTTAGTGATACTTACTTCTTAGTTGTTAATTTTCTCTTTGTCTTTGCCCTCCTCTTACTTAAACTTTTTTGTACATATTCTGAATATGCGTTCTGTTTACATCAATAATATGTACAAAAGCATAATACAATGCAATTCAACTACGTAAACAAAGAATAAAAAGTAAAGTAGGTGTTTTCTATATTCTTGTTTACTGTAGAAATAGAAAATCAAGCCGTGTCAAGCCCAGTGCAGGCAATCGACGTGTATTGTCCATGTGAATCAAGCCACGATTGTTTGGAACTAAAAATTCTAGAAAATTACACGTCAGGAAGTAGGGCGTAGAAATGAAATGCTTGTTACGTAAAGGTCTCAGAGTCGAGATAGCCCGGCGATTGTATATTTGTTTGTTTGTACGTTTGTATGAAAAACTTTGTCCGATGACAACTTGAGTTTTGTCTATCCGATCTTGATTAAATTTCCTAGGCGAAAATTTTGAGTTCGAAGATGAGCGAAATAGTTGGGGGTTACGAAGTTAGGAGTCAAGGAGGTAAAAGGTTTTGTGTGAGGATATCTGGAGAAAGGATTATCCGATCTTGATAAAGTTTTGTACGCAAATAGTATATATAAAGAAGTTCGAAGTTCAATTTTGACCGCCTTGTTGATGCAGTAGTTAGAATCTAAGCATTACTATTGCGACATACTACAGTTGAAACAGGAAAAAACTTCCGGTCTGACATGAAGTCGTAAATTACAACGACCGTTCTGCAACCAAATAACTGTGAACTTGAAAATGTGAACTTGTAAAGTACGAATTTTTCTACGAGGTACATATTGTACATTAATATAGTAAATATCGAAGGCGGGAAAGGTTATGTTGTGGGTTGCGCCTCGATATTGAACTTCCCAAAATCTTTCCTTATGACCGCATCCGTCATAAATGGAATCCATTGACCAAATGACATGTTTCTATGAAATGTTCTCCGCGATGATGAATCAGAACGTCAGTCAGTCATTTGGAAGGAAAATATGTATAGGAAAAAAATATTCCCTTTTTTCCTAGAAAATGTATACCACCGTGTGAGTGATATAACATTATTTCCTGGAAAAAGGAGGTTTTATATTATTCTTGCACATCTAATGTTAAGAACATTTAACATTCCTTCAAAAATTTTCAAGTGAACGGAACAATCGTTTAGTTATATTTGATAATTAATTATGCATAAACTCCTATTAGAAACCCGGATCTTCCCCTTTGACTTTAAATGAGATGTTCATGACGATTAAATACGAGAGAACTATTTACATAGTAAACGTTTACATAAATACACTATTGGGGTGATTCTATACTAATATTATAAAGCGAAAATGTATTCGTTTATTTTTAAATCTACGAATAAATTAAATAAAATAGATTTACAAAAATATTATAATAGGCAGGTTGATGCAAAGGCTATAGACTATCTAACATTACGCAGTCACGCAGCTAAAATCACAGAGTATAGTAATAATAGAAACAGCGATTTTTCTTACACGAAAAATATTAACACCTCTTACATTTGCGAAACAGAACCCGGCTTAGGTAATAAATTTTACAGCCAATAAGAATAACAATAGCATTGGTTTTATTGCACTCCACGCCCGTCCTAGATCTTTTTATAACAGGCGGGGTTTGCTTCTTTAAAATTTTATTCTGTTATTAAGCTGAGACGCAATTCATTCTTGCTAATTTTATTCAGTCTGATGGTTATTTAATTACTACATGTCGTCATAATGTTGGCATTGTATAAATTAAATTTCTTTCGTTACACGATGTGAATTTCACATACTACTTTTTAGAGTGATAAGAGTTCTAGAAAATGGATAAATTATACTATTAGTACTAGCTTTGACCCGCGGTTTCACCCGCGTGTATCTCCCGTTCCCGTGGGATTTCCGGAATAAAAGCTATCCTATGTCCTCTATGGACATTACATTTGCATTTATAATATTAGTAAGGATTTAATGCATCTATACCATTCCAATGTGCCTCTTACTAAACAAGCAAGAAAAATAGCTAAGAGACCAGGATAACATTTAGGTAAGAAACGGGCATAAATAAATTAAAGGTTTAGGTTAAAGAGAACCACGTGCTTAGCAACACCCAGTTAACAATGTAGTAGCGGGTTTTTCCGCGAGTTCGGTATTTCCGCCCAAAGCCTAATAGCTTCCTCTCCCCTAAACACTCACGATATTAATGTGTTCCAAACTATACACATAAATTATGTAATAGCTGTGACACGCCCTCACTTCACTTCAGTTTTGGGTTTTAGTCTGGAATTTTTGGCTAATAGTTACATTTTGCCCACTACGGAAATGTGGAATTGTGAATCTTCGGTGTTGCCGTTTTTCTATGACTTGGGAACCTTCAAGAAAAGGACCTACTTCCACTTTAAAGGCTAGCAACATACTCGCGAGGCTTCTTGCATTGCAAGTGTTTATGCAGTGCCCATCAGATGACCCGCCAGCTCGTTTGGCATATGCCACCGTCATAACTAATGACTTACTAGCTTCTCTTGCATTCAATTCAGGATCTATAAATCAACAAAAGGTTAAAATATTCCTCATCCAGCCTATCTGTACGAGAAATTTCAACAAAATCCGTCAGTAGTTCGGGGTGATTGATACACAAACTTCCAAACACTTTAACATTCATAATGTGAGTGAAAAAAAAAGAAAATTATCACAGTTAAGGGAAATCTCTTAAAATAAATAACCTAGTACAAATCTACACTAATATTATAAAACAAAAAGTTTGTTTTAAATACCCTAAGTATCGAAACTAATCACGAAGAATGCAGTAGGCTAGGCTACCATTAAATTACTAATCTTAGTTTTAACCAGTTGAAACCGCGCGGCTAATATTTACTTAATATAATTTATTCTGAACTCACAATCAAAGAAATAATCATCACAATTTCCACGTTAGAATTCCGTGAAACATAATGCTAGTCAATTACAAGCACCCATTAGTTAATGGCGTCGGTGATTAACATAGCAGTAAAATTAGTGACTTGTAAAGAGCACTAAACTTTACGGTCGCACAAACGTATGGGAGTACTGTAACTATTGTTTTATTCGTGTTGCTTACGAGTTCTTACTTTACTTTTTTGATGAGAATTGATTTTAAAATATAATCATGAAAAATAAATATAATACAAATAGCAAACCTCTACTAATATTATAAAACGGAAAATATTGTTTACTTTAACGCGCTCATTGGAATGTACCTACTGGATTGATGTGAAAAATGATTCCTAAATATCATTAGGATAATATTGACTGGTCGGTGAGCCAGGGTTTAATCGTATTGCACACCTAGTCTTAACTAACATTAAAGTTTTATTAAAGGAAATCTAATTGAAAAATTGATTAAATAAAGTTGAAAATGATATGGAATGTAAACTCAAACAATCAAATAGCACCGATGAAATGAACAATAACATCATCATATTTAAAATATTTTGTTTCTTTAAATAGCAAGAAATTTTTACCATTTTTTGTGGAAATTCAAACCGAGCCAATACGAGTATTATATCAGTTGTGGCTTTGCAAAAATGAGATATTTTAAAGAAAATGATAACCGCCAAACTTATAAGTTATCAATTATTAATATTTTTATTTAATTCTGAAAAAGTATGAAAAATTTAATAATAGCAAATATTTACAATTGATTAATGACAACTTTTATTTTTATTATAGACATTGTTATATAGCTTATTTTCATCAGGGATAAAGTGGGATTCCAATGATAAAAGAATTTTTCAAATCGGTCTTGTTGTTTCGGACTCTCTTCAATTCAAACAAAAAAAAAACAAATCTTTCCTCTTTATAAAATTAGTGTAAATAAATAGTTTTTTGCATTGTCTTCTGAAAGTATTATTTTGTGAAAGGAAGTCACGGTACATTTTGAACGGTCTTATTCTGGTAACTAAAATATTCAGTGACCGTATCAGCGTAGACCTAATCGTAGGCGTGCGCATACCGTAGGCGTGAGCGTAGGCACGATCTGACGAATTTACAAGCGGACAAAGGATTCCAGCCGGTCACTTTATTTATCTTTGAAAAGTATGACGAAATAATTTTATAAATATTATTAATGTCATAATTACATTGGTCGATAAGTCGATCGATGGGAAATCCCCGCATGCGGATTAACTACCAATGTAATTCACCAGTCGATAAGTCAGTCGATTTCGCTACGTGATTGAAAGGTGTTCAGATTCTCAAATATTAAAACTCGTAGAAATATATCAAGATTCGAATGTTTGATCAGAGAAAATGGCATGCATGCATCCCGCATGCGGACTGTATAGCATGCGTTGCAGAAATCGCCCGCACCCCGCATACGAGCTCAATCTATTTATACACTAAAGTAAATGCGCCATAATATAAAATTGAAGTCGCTTCTTCCAGCATCCAAAAAAAAACGTGGATAAGCAGGAAGACCATTATATAAATTTTGTACGTTCTTATTATAATAACTAAAATAACAATAACCGCATTGGCGTAGGTCTATCGTAGGCGTACGCTTAACGAAGGCGTAGCGATCGGGCACGATCGGACGAACTTTTTAATTGTTTCATAACATTTAATATACCAGTGTCTGTTTGCCGCAAATATCTCCGACATGAGTTGCCAAATTTATAATAAGCTGTCTACATTTCAATAAATCATTATTGTAACTAGAATAATCAAGCAAATACTTCCCATAGAGTCTGCCATCAAAAGAACTTGTGGTTAATATCTCTGAGTGGAATGGAGGGGAAGGGAAAAATAAATCTTATTTTTTCCTACGCTTACAACTAGAAAAATTTGTGATATTTTTCACAACCAAAATTCGGATATCCGAAACATTATTATTAATAGTCCACAATTAACCTCATTCATGGCACCTTGATACAATAAATATTATTACTATAGAATCCAGAGACTATAATATAGACGCTAACTTCAAAGAGCTCACAAGTAATATCGACGTTCAATTGCTTACAAAATATTGTACTGTATTAAATTTACAATCAACCTTTATTAACACCCTTGAAGACGTATGAAACTCAATTTAGCCTAAATAATGAAAATCAAGTAGGATGTTCGAGTAATAAACGTTTATTAAAGGTAATGATTATACAACTAGGAAAAATATCCTACAATTTTGATATCTTTCATAAAAACAACAAAATTCCAATACCCAAAACATTTTGCTCATTAATACTTAACAAACTCATAATATCTTTATACCTCCTTGATACAATACAGGATATTAATAATGAATCGAAATACTAAAATATGGGCGCTGAAATCAACGCTACGAGTAATATCGACATTAAATTGCTTACAAAATCCCCAACTTTATTAAATTTACAATCAACGTCTATTGACACCCTTGATACGTCTTGTATGAAACACAATTCAGCCTAAATAATGAAAATCGAGTCCATTATGTTCGAGTAATAAATGTAGCTGAAATGTTTTAAATGTAATTACATATATTTAATTTAAGTATTTTATTTACTACATTTAATTTTATCGAAACGGAAATGGACCAAATATTTATAGGTCAGAATAAATAAAAAATCCATATTTTACTCTACTTTCAGATGACTTTTAATTTGAAAATCTTTAATCTTAAACGCTACTTTTACATTTCACATCGTTTGAAATTTCTTATAAATACAAACTACTGTTATAAGTGATAAAGTTAGTGAAACTTCATTTTACCATAACCACAACTTTATGAGATTAAATTTATCTATAAACTGACTATCATCGCTGATCAAACAAAACGATTAAGCTTTCAAAGCAAAATCAAACAGTATTCCGATTAAACTAAGTTGCCTAAGTTTCGCCTCTAAGTAAGTTCAAATTTGATGGCCTATCTTGTAGCCCATCGGGTGCTGATTGTATCTCTTATTGCCTGTAAAGTCTAGGACACTAAGCACATCGTTTCCGTTCGTATCCTACAAGTGATTACTAAAAAGGAACACTCATTTGCATTTGTTAAATTGCCTCTATTACTGAACGACGTGTGTTCTTTGTAGATGATCCTAATATTCAATAATCAAAGAAGCTATACAACGGTGTAGGTACCAGTTAATATATTGAGAGCTTTATCATGCAATCATTAACAAGTTAGAATCAAATAACATACTTTGGAGAATACAATCATAACAACTCTTTACGTACACGAATACGCGCAATTTGTTATACAACATTTGTTAAGAAAACTGCTTTGCTCATGCAGATATAAAAATAATAGTGTTATGAATACAATTAAATAAATAGTTGAAAACATTCGCTGTTGTCACGCACGTCTAATTCAGTACTTTCCTAATATTACACAAGTTGTGTATGGCGTACATATTTCGAGTGGTCTTGAAACATTCACAATAAACTGGAGTGCTAAACTTGCGCTATCGATACCAGTTCGCAACAAACTTTGCTCGTTTTCCATGCTGTGGAACAATTTTATTTTTTTACCTTTTATTGCACAGTTTTCAATACTTTATCAACAGCAATAAATGTGCATCTCTGTCTGTTCAAAGCAAAAAATTGCTTTAAAAGATTGAGCATTAAAGTTTGATTTCGTATTCAATAATCAAATAATAGATTGGCGAAGAATCAACGATGTGCAATTAAAGTTTTTTACGGATATACTTAATATTAACAACGAATAATACAGAACTGAGTGGCTGAATGAATAAAAGCCGAAGTCCCGTGTCCCCAATTTGGTCATGAGGCGGACTTTCAATAGTTTCATTGATCAATTTTTATTGACCGAGCGAAGTCAGTCTCAGAGTCGAGATGGCCAAGCGATTGTATGTTTGCATGCTTGTATGCAAGTATGAAAAACTTTTTCCGACGATAGCATAATAACATAATGAAAAAATTGTTTATCTAATCTTGATTTCATTTCATAGACAAAAAGTTTAGACAAAAGAAAATGTCAAATTCAAAGATGAGCGAAATCTTTAAGGGGGTAACGAAGATATGGAGGGTAAAATAGACGATTTTCACAAGTATATAACCCAGTGTAGTATCAAATGAAAGGTGTTTATTTATACATTACAAAGCAAATCTAGCTAGGGGCGAGCTATTACATGATCAACCTTCTACGTGCTGCCAGACCGAGAGATTTTTTCACGTCACTCTTGGTTGTAACGCCTAATGCTCTGACCACTGAACCCACGAAAAGTTGCTGAATGAATAACCTTTCTATGATGCATGAACTTTTTGTTGGTATATTAATAACATTTGTTACTAGTCAGCAGTTTTATGTTGTCCCAAATTCATTGAAAATAACAAATGACATTGTCAGTATTTGGTTTGATTTACAAAAAAGAAAAGATAATAATTTCTCAGAACGATACCGGTGGGACAAAAAACTTGTCTAAAGCCTGATTTTGTGACATTTCCGTTCATCGAAATACAAAAATATTTCTTTTATTTGACCATACTAGTTGATTTTCAATTACAATTCGACATTATTTATAAATTCTTTTATTCGACACACATAACAGTCACTGATAAATATATAATATAAAATTACTTGATAATACAAATTCCATATCAATGACCAACAAAAGAACCTGTGTACATTCCTATTACACAACGATTTCTATCATAAGTAAATTAAAAGTTAGCATTATTATAACAAAATATTACTTTCATCAAAGGTGCACAATATTTTTAATTTTCTGGGATGGTTCTCCAATATGTCCAATTTAATTTTAGAATTTACTCAATTATATAATCTACACATTCTCACAATAGGGTTATAAAAGGAAGTGTTGTTTTTAAAAATTAGTGCAGTCAATCAGAGAATGGACAGAGGGTAATTCTGCTGCATAACATCTGCAAAAATAAAGGAGTGAGAGCCGAGCATTGCACAATTGGGCCAAGCTCGCACCGGTGAAATCACCATCCTTCAGCAGAAAATATCCGAGAAGCATTATTACACCGTGTTTTGTACTGTGAGCGGGTGCTTGGAGGCCCGTATTCTTATCCCATTCCTCTTCTATCCGATTCCATCATTAATCCTCTACTTTTTCCCTCCCCTTCCTTCAATCCGGCAAGGCTTACGTAACTTTTATGATGTAGATTTTACATCAGAGGAACTACATGCCTGTAAAAAGAAAGAAATAAGCAAACAAACAAACAAAAAACACTTTATTGTACACTTACTAAACAATATACTAAACAATACATTATAGAACAAGTTTGTACAATCGGCGGCCTTATCGCTATGCAGCGATTTCTTCCAGGCAACCATGGGTATCGGAAAAAAGATAAGTTAACAGATAGGATAGTGATACAAAGTGTACGGAATTATGTTGAAGATATAGTTAAATAAATAAGTACATAAATTTAAAATAAGAAGAGAAAGAGGAGAGGAATAATAAAAGGTGGGAAGGTGAAGAATATGAGCAGAAAGATGGATCAGGATAGATTATTGAGATAGTGTAGCTTAACTAATTTTTTAAATTGATTGATCGATTGGGCCTTTCTAATAGAGCATGGTAGGGAGTTACATAATCTGACAGCTTTAATAGTAAAAGAAGAAGAATGCATTTTGGAGTGATGAGCAGGAGTAAAGATAAGGAAATTGTCAATAGAACGGCGATCAAGTTCATGCGAAGAATCCAAATTTTATGAAGCGTTTTTTTAAATATTGAGGAGTCCTTGAATTGTTGTAAAGTAAGGAGAGTATATGAGCATCCCGGCGGAGTCGGATGGGCAACCATTTCAATTCTGAGCGATATTGAGAGACATGATCATATTTTCGTAAGCCATAAATAAATACTAAAATAGATAAATATATTGACGAAATTTAATTCAAACATATAAAATTAATAGGCCGAATCAACGAGAATAAACGATTTATAATGCAGACAATCGATAAACATTAAAACAATATAAAGTGAACGAAGGCAATTCAGTTAATTAAAAACAAATTAGAAAAGCAGTCCTGTTAATTCCCAACTTAAAAGCAAACAAACCGCAAGTAACCACTGAATGATCCTCGGTAATTGAGTTTTTCACAATTAAAATGTTAGCCTATTACTGGGGCGTCCGCATTGTCCTGGCGATAATTACAATTTATTCATTACGTCAATTTAATTGAAGAATTGTTTGTAAATGTTCGTGCAATTAACGGGAACTTTTTGGGTAGTTGCTCATTAATTGTTATAAAAAGTATGCGTATGTAGTTAGTTGAAATATTTTAAACTATTTTGCCTTTTTTATAGTGTCTTGACTATAACTATAAAATAAAAACACTTCCCAATGTCTGTCATATTGTATAAATTTTGAAAAATATTTTTTTATTTATATTTATATATTTACCACATGCCATTACAGGTTATTTTCCCAATGCGACAGTGACTTAAATGCTAACAATTAAAACTATATGCTTAATATACTTTTTAAGAATAACATATGGAAGGGTAAGGATAAAGATAATAACTTCAAGATGATAGTTAGATAATTTTTACTTAATTGAATGCACATACATTTCTTACTTTATTTCACGACAACATTTTAACATTTACCGCGAATCTGCAGTAAACTGATAAGAAACTTACCGACCAGTTTATAGTTTAATGGATCTTTACTTTGAGTGCTTTTACTAAATAAATATCGTTAGGAGACTAAGAAGTAGTTCAAACAACTATTTAAGTTTCAGCTGATGGCAATATGGGTAGTATTAGCGAATGTTATGTAGACCCGTATAGAATAGAGATAACCATTATAGTTGTTACATTTTCTACTTATGCCTAATAAAGTTGGAGGTCTATTTTACCCTACTGCGACAGAAGTTTGTATGTCAATTTCTTTGACGTATTCTACAACCTAAACGGCTGAACGGATTTTGACGTGTGATGTGTTTTTAGAAATCTGGTAGCGATATAAAATTTCGAAATGGATCTTGCAAAAAAGAAGGGATTGATTTTTTTCACAGATAATTAACTCGGGTTTTTCATACATTCATTCGCACATTAACAAATTACTTTTTTGCCTTTAGCTCTTAATTAAATTAATTTATCGCATGCACCTCTAAGGACTCACTAGTAATTTTATTCGCTAAAGTAAAACGGTTTAACCCTAAAACCTACACAAGTACTCAACCACATTTCCTTAAATACAGTGAAATATGCTCAATCAACACCAACAGTTGCTATCCAGTTTGTGTTTAAACGTCAGCCACACAATGCAAACAAGACTATGAAGTACACATACTACAGACATATCCACATTGTACTGTATATCTGCTTAGGTGTAGGTATTTATGCTCACACGTGCCGGGCAAAAGTGCAATAGTAACTATTACTAGGAGTGAAGTTTACAATTCACGGAAATTCTTATTCCATGCAGATATAAGAATGTAAACTTGAAGCCTCTTACTTTGTATAATTCAAAATCGTATGTATAAATATGAAAAGACATTCTATTAATATCCCTCAGAATAAAAGAGGATTATTTAATAGCATATGCAAAATCTCTGTGTCTGCGTTCTTTGGACTAAAAAGCCTTAAATAAATACATTTTAAAGGATTATAAAATCCGTAAAACAGTATTTTATATAATATGGAAAGTACTCGCGGTAAAACAAACAAGAAAATATTATTAAAGCCTTTCAAAACACAATAATATCAACAAATTCTAATATTTTTTGCATAATATATTATCAACTAAAATGTAAAGAAGGATACCTTTAACATTCTATTAATCATAGCGTGTCAAATGTAAATAAATTCCCTGAAAAAATTATCGAAATTCGGTGTAAGATGTAAAGATTATACGTCTTTGCGTTTTTCCGCCTTGAAATTGGATATCAGATTATCGCCCCAATTCTTGCGATTTAGAAGGTATCCCCGGTATTATATGTAATGTACGGTGAACAAAAACAAAATCTAAAAAATACAAATGAACATCCCAATTGTATTTCACGACACAGTTTTGGATTCCCGTTCCAATTACGTTCCAGAAAATGGTAAAGTTCTATTTATCCAATATGTCAATACCGTTTGACAAACTAAAAATTATAAAATAGAAAAGCGATAGTCACATTAATTAAAGGTATGGCATTAAACGTAGGTACTCAGCTTACACATTTGTAAAAGTTAGTTTATATAAAACGAGTGACATATTGAAATATTCAAAGACATTTGTTCAGCTGAAGAAAAAATCGTCAGCATCGTAAAATTGAAGCGAAGGATCGTTAAGAAATACGTAAGAATTTAATTTTTATAGACTTTTCATCGGCAATTTCCTCGAAATACGATAAAGTAAAAACCATTCGCCTTTACTTTCAACCTCCCTAACTAAATTAACCTTCGATTTAAATATAGGCTCTTAAATGACTTCTTTTTGTTATACTTTTTACATTTGCCTCTCTTTATTGAAACTCTACATTTCCATAAACATGAATTATCCTTTAGTATGATTTATTTTGTATCAATTCTTTTAGCAAATAACAATGGTATTCACATTCTTCAATGTTTTTGTAACATTTTATACTAGATTAGATTATTAATATTTTCATTGAATGATTTTTACTTCTATATTAATTATTTTAATACTTACAATTACATAGGCAGTTTTGTAGTATTTAATCTGTGGCATTATTTAACTGTTTTATCCACTCTGTGACATTCATTCAGGAATGTAATTTTTATTTTCAATTACTGTTAAGGTTTCGAAAGCGTTAGTAAACTATAGAATTTAATTAATAAATGTAAAATATTATTAAGGAAAGTTAATTATGAAACATAAATTTTCTTCAGGCGGTCACTACACCATGTAATTGTAATATCAATTTTATTCAATTAATAACTATAAACGTTTCAAAAGGAAGGAGTTCCTCGTTTCATTAGCCATCAAATACTTTAGTCATAACTTTTTCAAAGATATATTTGACATCCTTGCCATCCTAAACAAATGTTGTTCTTGCATTTAAAGTTTGATTACGTTACGTAACATTTACAATGTTTGCTGAGTAAATAACTAATTTCCCTCTTTCGAATTGAAGTAATTTCCCCTGAAATTAAGCGCTAAACCAAGGACTCATAAATTAGAGTATCACGAGTAAACATATATTAAAGCTATGCGAAATAATTAGTACGACAAATATTGACATCGTAACAAGTT
This sequence comes from Phoebis sennae, assembly GCA_001586405.1. Classification (NCBI taxonomy): domain Eukaryota; kingdom Metazoa; phylum Arthropoda; class Insecta; order Lepidoptera; family Pieridae; genus Phoebis; species Phoebis sennae. The sequence continues at coordinate 446,315 of LQNK01000128.1, read as the reverse complement.
TCAAGACTAACTTGACCGATCCCTAATTAATTACAATGCCCGTGGTTTTGTCACACCATATTGCAAACATCTTGTTTAATATTATTATTAAAAGATATTTCTTAATTAATTAAAATTCTTTCGTAAGATGTAATGTTTTTAATGATTATAAAATTGAACAACTCTTTTCGCTCTATAATCAAACAAAACACTTGCATTCAAAAATTTAATATCAATTTTTATTATTTACTATGGCGTAGCTACCAAAGGGTTGGAAGGAGCACTGCCCCGGTGTCAAGCTCAGTGGGCCCCTTGGACCCGGGGCTGTATCTTACAACGAATAAATTAAAAGTGGTAACTGTTATATTTATAATTTGTTCAAACAATTATTACAATGTGTTTATTTTTAACACAATGGTGTCTCTCCTGTATTAGGACGTATACGGAGAAAATTTAATTCGTAACACATCGCATACGAAACAAACGATTTACTATAGTTGATGCCCTACTTTATTTGCCCCAGGGCCTTTGATAAGATAGCTTTTTTATATTACAGCAGGCAAGCGGGGCATGGGTTCTCCTGACGTTATTGTGACTGACCGCAGCCCATGAACATCTACAATACCAAAATGTCGCAGACGCCTTGCCGGTTTGAAAGGAAGGGGAGAGGATATGGGGAGATATTGTCTTGAACTTGTCCACTTTTATAAAAGATTTATCACATTTACAATTAATAGCACATTAAACAGATCTCATAACTGAATAATTTATTAGAGTATACAATGAGACGTTATCATGACATTTTTATAGGTTATTTAAAGAAAACATTTACTACTTACGAAATTGAAACTTTATGAGGTCATTTATGTTGTATTTTTTTAAATATATTTTTGTATTATAAGTTATCACCGGAATATTTGAAAAAATTAAAAATGTTTTTTGCAGTTACTATTATGTGTAAATATTCATAAATATATACTTGAAATATTTAAATTAAAATAAATGATATCATATATCGTATTGTAAAGAAAATAATTGTTATTTACGAACAAAGTTTCAATTGTTTTGACTACTATAAATAACAACCAATTTGAAAAGTAAATTACTTGGGATCGTAATAAATTCGAGGTTGTTCAGTATTTTATTATTTGAGCCTTTACAGATCTATAATAAGCTTCTTATTTTTGACTTAAATACTTCTTATTTTTGGTTTTAATAAGTTTGTCATTCATAGTCAGTACTACCAAAAGGATAGGGACAGAGTTCATCTCGTGTGTACAACAGTTTTCATACCTATACACAAAGACAGACGCGTGACTCAAACAGATTATTTTGTGCTGAGAATGATCTGATGTAACTTGAGATTATAGTGTTATATGGAGTTTAAAATATGCGCTTATTTGTTATGTGGTACTTCTATATAATACTTTTATTCATATTGAGAAATATATTGAGGACTCAACTGAAAGTAACACAAAGTTGTTATAAAAATATATTTCTATGAATCATTAATTTCGAATACAAAAAAGGTTATCCAAAATCTCAACATTTTTATTCATAGAATAAGCAGGCTTTTGCTCATATAAATTAATGTATACAATCAATCCTTTGCGTCATAAAGTTCCTAAAGACTTTCATCTTTTCAGAACGCATGGGTCTTATTCAAATAACTCAAAAGGTTCAAATGTTCAATGTATGCGGAACCAATCAGCAGCAGATGTTCAAAGGTCTACAGATCCTTTACTTCTTTCATCTTTAAGTAATCGCAAACGTTTCACAAAATATGTAGAATACTATATAGATAAAATACTGCAATGCTACGCAACATAACATGTTTATCAAATTTACTATACTATAAAAACTACATTAGTAACGTACCTGAAAGTCAAATACAGTTTGCTCATGTTATCTAAGAAAAACATAACCAGTGACTCTTTTTACAGGTTAAGCGGACAAGTTGGAAGGCAATTACAGAAAAGTACGAGTTCCTTGCACGATACACAAATACTCTTATAGACTGCCGATGTTTGCTCTACGAGCCTTATCATTTGATAAGTTAGAACACAAGCCGAGTGCAAACAACCTTATCATGCTAACGCTCTTACTGGAGACGCGAAATTACCCCGCAGAATCTGTTGCATGCCGTCGCGGCGTACAGAATACTTAAGTATTTCTTTCCATCATCTGCAACTATCGTAATGGAAGAGGAAGTTTGCATAAACGACAGATAGATTGGGGAAGTGATAGTGTAAACGCAACCAAAGGAAATACCGAAGTAACCTCGAGTGATTTCTAGTCGAAAGTTGTAGAAGTGCATCAAACTGGAGGACCTACAGACTTTGGAAAGCGCTGAAGGCGTGGGCGAGAATGCCAGTGAGGAATGTCTCGCGAGAAACTTTAATTTATCGGAAAACTTTTGTCCGGCGTACTACGATGGACTGCTATGCTGGGACCCCACACCCTGGAACACCTTGGCAATACAAAAGTGCTTCAGTGAGTTCCACGGCGTCCAATACGATGATACTCGTAAGTACTCCTTCATTTTAATGTGTACCTAAATTTTTGACAAGCGTTTAGAAAACATTTTTATAGAAGCCTAACGAACATAGGAAGGAAATGTTTGTGTATTACGTCACTTATTCACAATCGTCACATAGTCCACTAAATCCGCAGGATTAACCTAAAATAAAAGTACTCTCACAATCATTTTTCATAAACCGCAATTTTTTCTGGCTGCTTTATTTAAATGAGAATAATTTTAAGTTTTTATAGTAATGACAAAATATATTTGATTCTTGAGTGAACAAACAATTAAATTTAGATAAAATACATCGTAATAATAAATGAGGCAGACTGTGTAAAATCTTATTATATTTCCTATCAAAACATAAAACTTTTCCACCCCTCAAACACGATAAGACTAACAAGATTTGGCCAAAACAAGTTCAAATTTATTAATCCATCAACAAAGCTTGAGATGAAACGTTAAGGCGACTTTGATTTTTAAGGAATCTTTGGGTTTATTTACTTCGTGGCTGGGAAAACTTTTAACTTAGACAACATTGAATATTTTATGAATGTCACCGCAATCAAGCCTTAACTTTTGTTTGCTAAACAAAAAGGCTTTGTTTGAAAATACGTTTTGTTCTCTAGTAATCTTTAGTTTATTAGTAAGACTTGACAAGGTTTTGAATATGAAAAGGTGTGACTGTTGCTTTCATTATTTACTAAAAATAGCCCACGGCTTTTTCACGTAATATTCGGTGCCTATAGATCAATATAAAGTATCCAAGTATCCTAAGGGCAGTAGTAAAATGAAGATGTATGAGCTTGTACTAAACTACTTAGGTATATGTACATAACATTTTAAAAATATTACAATCCTACCCAATATAACATTCCTAATCACGCTTTAATTGCTTTGGCATTCCAATGCACAAACCACTATAATTGTAAACATTTTATTTTTACACGACTACGACAGAAGGAGATTAAGGTATTTGTATGTCTATTTCTTTGGCACGCCCTAGTCCAAGCGGCTAGACAATTTGTACATGTGAGGTATTTTTGGATTCTTTAGAATTGTCTTTGTGACATAGGCTATATCAAAATGGCGCTTGCATATCAAAATAAGAAAGGGAAGGGTTTGTTTTTTTTTCATGTCATATCGACATTATCTGTGGATACAATAAATGTGAAGCAATTCAAAGCGCGAAGAAGTATAATGTAGTAGTAAAGAACTTCTAACTCTCGAGTGAACAAAGCTGGTATGTTACGGTCAATGAAACAAGAAATAGTTATATGCACAAAATTTTAAGGCCAATTTACAAAAAACTAATCAGTATCCACAAATTAATTCATTGGCTTATGGAAATTTTCCAGACATTTCTCGTTTGTATGTAAAATTAGGTACGAGCACGTTGGTCGTTTGAAAGGAATTGTATGCTAATCTTAAATAGAAAAGAGTCATTATGGTCGTTTAGCCTGAGAAATAAATTAGCTTCAATGATTTACACCCGTATTCACAAACAATATTATGAGTTCTTCAACGCAAAGGGATTCATAAACCTATTCAGAGACGACGCTTGAGTGGCAGATTGTCACCTGGCGATTAAATTAAGTCTTATTGCTTATATTAAAGACTTGGCATTTAGAACGCATTGAGAAATGTTTTACTTCGCATTGTGTTACTGCTTTACTTACACGAGTATTATTTGTGGATACGGGTGTCAGTTTATGTCGCTTGTAGCATATTGAACCAACGAGGCGATCCATTGTATATTGATTTATACAGAAGACCAACATTTTGTATACGCTATTTATAAAAACAATGCAGAATTTCCTATCTGAATTTCCATTATTCGTCTGTATTTATAGCCCTTATTTCGTAACCTAAGAGTATATTTCATAGAAATGGATATTTAATACTCGTAACGACTCGCCTACGTTAAATAGCTCTGAATGAAACCTTTGAAAATCTGATCCTAGAAATTGAGTACATTGTGCGTAAATAAACAAACAAGATAAATTGACCGAGAATCATAAAAACTGGCAGAAGCTAGGCCTGCTTAATAAAATATACAGCAATAATTCGGCATAGTAAATATTAAAATAAGCAGCAAGATATAAATAATGAAGGAGTAAACAATAATAATGGAAATACTTAAAACTTTTAATCGAACATACGTGCCTTAAACGAATGACTTGTTTCTTACTACAAACTTCGAAGATAATCCTCTGTGAGCGTGCCAAACTCGACCCGACTTTGTCCAATTTTATTATTATTACTTCATCGCAATCTGAAATATTAAATATGGCAAATGCACGTACTCTGGGACCACATAAGCTGTATTTTTACAGAGAACACCTCACGTCTGTACTCATAGGGTAAATAGCATAATTATTCGAACTATGTGAACTGCGCGGCACGGAAAATTTTAGCCTACAGATGTCGTGAGTCCTAACCGAGTACCAGCGAGACTTAGCGCTGTGCTGTCTCTTCCTATCTTTAGCACAATTAATGCTGCAATACAAGGCATCTTATAAAGAATACAACTCGTTTCACAGAAAACGCGTCGCGACTGTGCTTAGAGGGCGAATGGCACAATTATTCCAACTACGTGAACTGCACGGAGAGGATAGCCAACGTATCGCCTACAGACGTCGCCAGTCTCATTTACCTCACGGGCTACTCGCTCAGTCTCGCTGTGCTGTCCCTTGCTGTCTTTGTGTTCCTGTATTTCAAGTAAGTGTCAACAGCTTTATTGCGAAATTAGACTATGTGAACGAAGTAAAGGCCAGTCAAACAATTTCACAACTTTAGTGTCTATTTGTATTTATGATAACAAATAACACATTTATAATTGCGTTATATATACATTTTATTTTTAAATATAGCATTTCCGTTGCAATAATGAAAGTTGTTTTATAAATTGTATTCTTATTAAGATATACCCTATAATTTAGAGTAAATTGAGTTTTAGTGCCGCATTATATTCCTTAAAAATTATAATAAAATAATATTTTCTGACATATTATAATACTTATCAACAATTTTTGTCCAAATGTTTAGTTACTGTATAACAATCTTTGTGTAATGTTTTGCTGTCAGTAGGTAATATCATAAAAAGGATAAGATAAGGTTTAATTCATAAGGCATTTTTGTTATCCACAAATCTTAAGTTGGATGAGATGATATTTGTACACATCATTAATTATATCATATTAAAACCAGAAAAATCAAGATCTTATCTATTACAATCTAATACAACTATCAAAATTGTATCTATTCTCATATTATAAGGAGGAAAGATTTTTTTTTATATTTGAATTGAATGACATTTTATCCCCAAAATCCCCACAGGAACGGGAGATATACGCGGGTGAATCCGTAGAGCTCAGCTAGAAATCAATAAACATAAAATAAATATAAATAAATAAATAAATAAATAAATATTCTCGGACATTTTACACAACGCCATCTAGTCCCAAACTAAGCAACGCTTGTACTATGGAAACCAGATAACTGATAGACATACTTAAACATACTTTTTTTTTTGTAAATACATACATACTATAGATAACAACACCCAGACAGTAGAAAATTACAATGTTCATCACATCATAATTTTCTACCCGTGGGAATCGAACCCACACCCTCCGGCGCAACAGACACTGACGTATCCACTGCGCCAACCGAGCAGTCAAATACAATATAATGTTTATAAATTTTAATTTCAAATACAAATTCTGAATACAACCTCCAAGGTTTAAAGAACGATGTCATCGAATATTTAAAGCGGAAGGGTTTTGAAAGTACGTAAAGGTTACCCTACCTTATTACCTATCCTTTATAATGATGTCTTAAATAATAAATAAATAAATAATGAATTTGCGTCTTCAGAGTCCTGTTTTTGGCTTTCTTGGAAAAAATCATTACTAAAGCATTGTTCATTTTTCAGAGATCTGAGATGTCTTCGAAATACAATACACACAAATTTAATGTCTACATACATTTTATCTGCCTGTAGTTGGATGTTAAACTTAGCTTTACAAGTAAGTATGTATACTATCCTTTGAATAAAACATACCTTTTTTAAGTTGAATCCATTTAAATATTCAAAAGAAATCAGAAACTATCATAATTGAAATTTAAAACACTTACATACCAAACATCACGGTTTTAAACTTGAAAGCTTTTTTTCAATTACGTACTTTGTTATCACCAAATCTTTGCAAACCTTTTAAGTTGTATAATGAAATAATAATTTTCTCCTTGAAAATGTTTCTTATTTAAGTATAAATGATATAAGTCTTCAATGATATTATTTTAATGATCAGATACATTAACGATAAGATATTTCGTTTCACAAAGTATTGCAATGCCATTCAAGAATATTTATACATCAAGAATTCTGTTAGACAGCATAAAATAAGTGTATTATTATATCGTGATAGTTGGGATATTTCTTTGAAATAATTATATGATTGAAAAGAACATTTAAAAATAAAAAGAATAATGATGCTTATTTTTTTATAGAATTGGTCTGATGAGGCGCAGTCAGACCAAACCTCGTGTATGATTCTTGTGATTTTCATGCACTACTTCTACCTCACGAATTTTTTTTGGATGCTTGTTGAAGGTAACGTATTCATATCTACAACACTTAATACTTATCTTTACAAATGTTTATAAGCGAATTTTTAGATATAGGTATTTTTTTAAATGCTTCATATATGTTGAATGATCATACTGTTACTACTATTATAATATGTTTAAGGCAAATTCAAGCTAGCACTCAACATTTTTAACAGAGCATTCAGAAAATCTAAACATTAAAAAATAGAGGCTATTATTTAGCAAATGTCATAATTTTATTATAACATATTATGATATTAAATATTCGACTGATTGAAATATTATATTAATTTGTTAATGTTTTCTTTCTAACAGGGCTTTACTTATATATGCTGGTTGTAGAGACGTTTACAGCGGAGAATATTAAGTTGAAAGTATATACAACTATTGGTTGGGGTAAGTTTCTACAACATAAACCTTTTTCATTTATTAATTTTCAACTTTACGATTTTTCTTGAAAATTCACAAAACATTTTAGAAGTAAAAAAATGTATAGTAATAGAAACACAATAACGTTTGGAATTAGTATCAAATTCTGGAAATTACTTATCAATGCATTCACGTATTGGTTCATCAGCTATGACATCGACTCATTCCTGGATACAACATATGATAGGAAAATGTAACTTCATAACATGAAAACTTAACGTTATTTGATTTTTTTTTCAGTTATAAACATACAAATAAATGTTATATACACTCTTATTTTAAATTATTCCCTAGCAGAAATATTGTAGTAAACACTAGAAATAACACATTATATTACATACACATTTATTACACTTATAAGACTTAACATAAAGCGATGTATTGCAGTTAAACATAAAATTCCATCAATTGTCTGATTACCAGTTGAAACGATATCGATTTTAATATAACTTAAATCCACTAAGCCCGTTCTTAGCTTTAATCTATGTTGTTTAGTATTGTACAGACTATATAATATATACTTCCATATACCAGATCGAGTAACTCAAGTAACGATGTTTGTAACACCTTCCTCTAATAGACAAATTACAGCTAAACCTGAAACTCTATCAATTATGTTATCTATACTAACATTATAACTTGGAAAGATTTGGTTTCTTTTTGTTTGAATAAATTAAACTTCGACTACTAGACCGATTTGGATGAAATTTTGTACAGAGTTTGTTTGAAACGCGAAAAAAGACATAGAATAATTTTAATACGAGGGGAACGGAAGATATACGCGGGTGAAACAGTGGAGCTCAGCTAGTCAGTTATAATAATTGAAGCATCCAATATAAATTTTCGTGAAAATTAAATTCACTAAGCTCGTGCTTAGCTTTAATCTGTGTTGCGTTGTATTTTACAAATTACCTTGAAATCGTATATGTTTGGATATCAACTTATCACACCTATTCCAATTAAATGAAGACTTGTGGTGATATTGCAGTTAAACATGAAAGTCCATCAATTGTCTGATTAGCAGTTTAAGGTTGGAATCGATTCTCGTGTAAATTTAATTTTCACTCGCGGTATTGGCTCAGCCGCAGCACTTTAATCAGAGACAGCATTAACTGCAGCCCAGTATTTGACAAATTTCTTTGTATGTTATATATAGTTTATTATTTAGTTTATATCTGTTTAAAAGACGTACTTGATAGACTGGTTAATATTTTCAGTATACTTCACAGCTTACAGTAACAGATCTAAGCTTATAAAAACATGTTTCATCGATTTTAAACATAAACATCATGAGATTATTTAAGAGTTTAAATCCAAAAATGTATTTTCATCATTAAACACTAACAAAAAATTATTTATCGAGCTACTAGCTCGACGACGATCGACGTTTTGATATTGCAAAAAATAAATAAAGAAATATTCTCTATTTTTACACTAATTGTAATTCCATAGTACCTACTTCTAATGTAATAGAATAGCTTTGCAATGTACATGTGTCAAAAATTCAGGAAATATCATATTTATTTCTTCAATTTTGCTTAAATTTCTTGTATATGATGGCGCGGGCGTTGCGATTGAGACAGTTATTTAGTTATTAGTTTAGGATCCTTAAACCTACATATATTTGCTTATTTTTCTTTAAATTCCCATGTAATTTGCACACAGTGATCTCCACCTAGAGCTCGGAACTCAATTGACTATTTTTTTATCTGTAAGATTAACAGTAGCAGCAGATTAACAATTGCAGTTAAACCTCAAACTCAATCAATTGCTTGATAACCAGTTAAAGCGATATCAATTCCCGTGTAAATGAAATTCACTCACTATATTGGCTCAACCGCAGCGGTTTAATCAGCAGCTTCTCCAGCATTCACCGCAGGCCGTGCTTATCTTAAATTTATTTCACTTAGTATTCTACAAATTACTACTAATTATATTACTGGTGATTATCACTAAATAGCATGATGATTGAGTTCATAAATGTTATTTACCATATTATATTTTATATCCAACAATTTTACTTGCACCTACTATAATACTGTTACCTACTATTGATTTAAGACTCGCAATTAAATATGCTTCTCGATCAATTGTCCGATTGCCAGTTAAAGCGGTATCGATTCCCGTGTAAATGAAATTCACCCACGGTATTGCCTCGACCGCAGCGGTTTAATCAGAACCTCCTCCAGCATTCACCGCAGGCCGTGCTTAGCTTAAATTTATGTTGTATTGCACAAGCAACTATGTTAAATATAGCTGGTGATTTCCATTTCCATAGATTTCTATCGTATAGAATTATGAACTCAACCACCATTTTTTCTTGCACCTGTCATTAACTAAAGAAGACTAGGAACATTCAGCAGTTAAACATGAAACTGCATTAATTGTCTGATGACCAGTTAAAGTGATATCAATGCTCGTGTAAATGAAATTCACTTACCGTATAGGCCAGGTGGTTTAATCAGAGACTGCTGCTACATTAACCACAGGAACAACATACATTTAAGCTAAGCACGTACTTAAATCTATGTTGTAAAAGCAGGGAAATTACATATTTTATTTTGGTAATTTCGTATTTCATAATAGTTACATGGTGACTCTATCTGTATCAAACATGACGAATAAAATTAAATACAAGAATAGAAAACCAACAAAATAATCTTCTTAGATAGATTTTATAACAAACTATACAAACTTATTATTACAAAGTACCAACTTCAATAAGTAACTACCGCCAAGCGAGCAGCACCAAATTCGTGTGAAAGTTTGCTCATAACTCACTAACACTTGTTGTCGTAAGTGTACCATAAGAAAGGATTTCTGCATTATCTTTTTCATTTAATATGAACATTGTTTCCACAGGAGCTCCTGCGATTTTCATCACAATATGGGTGATAGCGAGGTGCTTCGTCACCGTGGTTCCGTCAACGGGGCCTGATGGGGTAAGTCAAACTTGATTTTATTTTACTTGCATCGAACTTACAATCGAACCTTTAAGAATACAAATACAAATTTATAATTATCACAATAAACCTCAATAGTGTCTCTTACTACAACTTTATTTTATCTACCTTCAACAGGCCGCAGGTACGTTTTCGCGTTGTATATATTATTTTTAAAAACCCACGTTAAACCGTTATGTGTGTATTATACAGCCCAAATTACCATTTAAATAAACAACAGCGTTTCAACTATCTTCAGAATATTAATAATACAAGGAAAATTATATAAAAAACTAACTATAGACCATAATTTTCAACAACACTATAGAAACTAGACAAATAAAATTATTTCATGTAACCAAGTTATGTCCGTCCCAGAAAAATAATTCAAATGAGAAGAATTACACAAATGTTGAAGTGTAAATATATTTTCCCGGAACTCCTTGTTTTCATTCTGGCACAGGAAAAACAAAGTTTTTCTTGTTTATCTTATTCAGGGCAACGTAACGAACAAATACATTTATCTGCATGATATATTATAACATTGCTATATTCAGTGAGAGAATATTTATTTATATTGTGTAAACGTGAATGAGAAACAAAAGGAAAATGAAAATTATTATTGCAAGACTAGACGCCCCGATTGGTGAATAGAAAATTATAATGTGATGAACATTGTAAATTCTGTCTGGATGTAATTATCTATAATGTATATGTATTTACAACAAAAAAAAAATATATAAGTATGTCTATCACTTATCTAGATTTTATAGTACAAGCTTAGCTTAGTGTCGGACTACATGGCGTTGTGTGAAATGTACCTGAATATATATTATTATTATAACTTTTTATCCTGCTTTCATATTGAATCAGAACTAGATTCGGAAGTGAAAGCGAAATGAGTAAAGTTTAATACGTAATAACTAAGATAACTCCCGCGGCCTTGTCATTGTTGCGGCTCTCAGCGAATACAAGGGCTATAATTAGTTTCTAACAATCTCTCCAGAAAACGCCTCATACAAACTGTTGTAGAATTCTAGTACCGTTGAACACTTGGAAACGAGATGTTATGAAAGAGAAATGTAAATCTTAATCATAACTAACCGTGCCCACCCCTTGACCACAATTATTTATCAATTCATCATAATAATTTATTCCAAATCAGTCATTCATATTGATATCATAAAAATTAAAAACATAAAATAAATAAAGTATTTAGTAGTAATAGTAATCTATAACTACTTGCGTCGTAGAGTGTGAAGTTTTAAATATTTATTTCTTCCAAAATATCAAAGATTATTAATTTATCAGCTTCCACTCCGCTTATTTTATATCCCCTATTTTTTTCAAGACTGCATGGAAAAACACCCGGTATATCCTTCCTAATGACCCTGCTTATCATAATCAGAAATAATTTTTCAAAAGAAAGCCAATTTCAAATACAAGGTTTCCCGCTTTATAATATCAGTATACACTATTCATACAATTCAATATTAATTTCGCAACAAGATTCGGGAAGTGAAACCAAAATGAGTAAAGTTTAATACATAATACTAATAACTAAGATAACTCCCGCGGCCTTGTCATTGTTACGGCTCTCAGAGAATACAAGGGCTATAATTAGTTCCTAACAGTTTCTCCGGAAAACGCTTTATAGAAGTTTTGTATTCACCGACCATTAAATTTTCTCTCCTTTGCTTTGTAGGCTTTGATAATAATTTAATTCATGTTTTGCTCCGAAAATTAAAAAATACTTGTAACCTTTGTTGTTAAAAAAACAAGTTAAAATATATTTTTCATTCATTAATGATTATATCATAATTTCTTATCACTATAAGCCGATAAAAATATTACAGACACAACATACCAGACATCATCAATTTGTAATTATAAAATCTCTTATTTAGGTACAATAAAATATTGCTATTCGAGGAAGAAACAAAAGACAAATATGTCGTACTATCTTAATGTCCAATCTATATTGCATTGCATTGATACGTTAGGAAGAAACTTTGATTGCAAACACATTGTTACAGTTGTCCATAGCTGGGGAGGCCAGGATGTGCACGTGGATCCACGAGCACCAAGTCGACTGGATACACAAGGCACCGGCGTTGGCAGGACTCGCGCTCAATTTATTTTTTTTAATTAGAATTATGTGGGTAAGTTGACGCTATATATATTACGCAAAAAATATTCTGTTCTTCGTTCAACACTTTATATGTGAAATCCAGTTTCCCCTAGAGAACTGTGGGACGGATACATTTTATATCCGTTTCACTGATCGATTTTTCCTACCGGGATCAGTCTTTTGTGTCAAAGCAGATCGAAGCATTACTTATTTCACATGTTCACTGGGAATTGAACCCACTCTATCTCAGTTTGAGCGGTACGATAATAAAAAACTATACCAATACGGACAAATTATATCTAATATTTTTTTATATGTTTTCTATATTATAAGTATAATATTTCAATGAATACATTGATAAGGTAACAGGAATGCATTTGCATTTTTACTTTACAAATAACTTAATTATGCAGTTGAATGACGATATTATTTTTAGAATTAATACATGATGAATAGAGTCAAATTGTGTGGATCTGCTAAAATGTATGCCCACATCCGAAAATATAAAGTGAAGCTCCATTTGTATATTACTACACCACACGTCAGCAAGAAATGTTAGCACTCAAAACTTTCCTAATAAATCATATTCCATACAAGCACATATAACCAAGCTGTATTTAACGAACACGATACAAACAAAACAGTAGGTATAAAAAACAAAGCGCTTTTTAATTCCAATGATTTTATTTATAAATGTTGTTCTACAGGTACTGATAACCAAGCTGCGTTCAGCGAATACGATAGAAACCGAACAATACAGAAAAGCGACGAAAGCGCTGTTAGTTCTAATTCCGTTATTGGGCATCACCAACCTGCTGGTGTTGTGCGGGCCCAGCGACGACTCGTGGTTCGCGTACGCGTTTGACTATACGAGGGCCTTGCTGCTCTCCACACAGGTATGTTTTGTTATTTTGCAGCTATTGATCAGCTTGTATATTATTTCACTTGAATGTGCCTTAATGCCCTATTCCCACAAAGAACACACGCGCACGTGATTACAGAATCCGATCTTTAAAACATAACAATATGACTCAATAAATAAGACGTACATTGATCGCATTGTAATTAAAAAAATACCCAACACAACAACAAACAACAATTAATTTTGTCATTACATATTAAATTTATTTAATTTCAATTAAAATTACATGTTATAATGGAATTACGCAATTTATGAACTATGAATGATATTTTATTTATTTTCTGCTGCAATTATACTTTTCAGTCAATTAATACAATTTTGAAAGAAAATGTCATTATCAAAATGTCATTACATATTTTCCATACAAAAATGGTAGACATTTTAGTATGATACATATTGAAAAGCGTCTTTGTTGTAAAAATCAACACTTTCCATGTTTCCTTTGAAGGGTTGCTTTTCTTTCTACATATTGATAGACAAGTTTTTCTAAGCCTTTATCACGACAAATATTGACCTACCATTCATTATATTATGATTTCAGTAAAGTCTCTCTAATTAATGTAAAGCTATACAAATACTTCCAATTTATCAAAAGTCTATGACTACATCATACCCAATTTTGTGTACATTGCTTAAATTCCACTCGGAATGAAACCGCTGTAATAATTAGTCTGTTTATGACGTTCGAATGCTTTATTCAACGTTAAATACACCGTTGTTGATGGATTGAGGGATTTACACGTTAAATTAGTTTTGATAAAGACTTATGATTATTTGGACCAATGGTTTCTATTTTTTTTTTATAATTTTGAAACACGATAGACTTTAAATTAAAAACTTGTTTTTAATTAACACACAATTTAATATGTGGTTGTATGACTGAATTTATCCGTTTAAAAAAAAATTTGGCATCTACCTACTAAAGAAAGTACAAAACATCTGCTCTGGAATTTTTAAAACCAACTTTTTAAAGAAATTAACGATATAATTGAGATAAACAATAAGAATTATAAATTTACAACAATAAACAAATATCTTTAGCTTTTATCAAGGAGGCTGAGATTTAAGCTTCAGCAACAAAATATTTGAAGTTCATAATTTCGAAATATTTTCGAAGCTTAACCTTACCTTAATCGCGATCTTTCTTGACTTTTAATCCTCCTTAAGATATAAGTAATTACGTAGGTAGGAAGATTAGGCAAAGCTCTACCGACAGATTTGCCAACGAGAATAAATTAAGGCAAAGTTACCTAATACAAATAAATTATCTTAATTCCAAAAGTTCACAGTATAGGATAATCTTCAAGTAAGCTTAACTCTTTGTACTACCATAAAATCCTTTAGTCCCCCTTATAAGGTATGTTCCATAACTCTGATTCTCAAAAAAGTTTCCTAAATCAAAACTTTTTGCACGATAGCCTTCAATATTGGTTAGAGCAATAACCGAAAAGGGTATGGACCGTAGCGAAGTAAAAAATCTCTCATTTTAGTCGTGTGAACGATGAGCACATACGTAAGGAAAAGTCGATCAGTAAAACGGATGTCTACACACCTGTCCCATGTCCTGCTATTAAGGAAAACGGAACATCAATTTTGCCTTCAATATGATCAGATGGAATTCCAAGCATCTTTTTATGTGTAGCTTTTGCAATTTCCGTTGTACTGGGAATTATTGAATTTAATAAAATGTTGTTTATTACAATGTCCCAATGTTTTTGCCTATTCTAAAATATCTGCACGTGCAGCTTGCAGAATTACAACTGTTTAGACTCTTTGCAAGGTCCGCTTCTTTATAAGTATGTTTTTGCATAAAAAATGTATTAGTCCTGATTAATTTTCCAAAAAATTATAACCTTCGGCTATATTTAGATTCTCTGATAATTCACATAAAAATATGATTATAATTATTACCACTTCTATTATTCTCTAATGACTAAGGTTTAAAAAAGGTACAATTAACTGTAGACTAACGGAATAAACGAGTAAAGTGTGCAATATTTATTAGCAAGCTGGCTGGCAACTCTTACTTCTTACGCGCAAATCTTATTAACGCTTTGTCCTGTTAGCCTGCATTTTTAATCACAAAGTCTCGAGAAAACTGTACCCTTGAGGTTAAAGGTTCCTTTTTCTCTATTATGTTCTTACTCCGTTAAACATTTGCAAAAGGCAATCGTAAATTGCTTTACGTGTTGCGTATTTTTTGCTTTTCAGTATTTATTATTGAAAACAATATAAATGCATGCAATGCAATTGTTCGTTTTATGATTGTTTTTCATAAAATATGCATTAATTTAATATTTTTCTTATAGTAAAATACAATAAAATTATGCGATGCGATTGAGATATAAAACTTGCTCGTTGCATTATCACCTGCATATTCACATCTTTCAATTTACTAATTTACCTATTATAAAGATTTTTTTTACCGACAGGGTTTCACAGTAGCATTATTCTACTGCTTCATGAACACAGAAGTTCGTCACGCTATACGGTACCACGTCGAGAGGTGGAAAACTGGACGGACGATAGGTGGTGGTCGGCGAAGAGGCGCTTCCTACTCCAAGGACTGGTCTCCGAGATCCAGGACTGAGAGCATTCGGTACGTTCATCAATGAAGCTTAATACATTTCGATTAATAATTGACACATTTTTAAAGGCACAATTTGTGTTATTTAGCTGTTTCTAGTAATTTTTTTCTTTGTACATAAATAAAGTATATTGGTTTCACTTATTTATTTTAATTAATATCTAGTTGTCCTAAATTTAATTAATGCTTTGCAAGCTCACTCTCCAAAGCATGTCCGGCACCCTTTTGCATCGCTTATTAAACGACGCATGCTTTTCAAAATCTAATTTCACAATAACAAGTTCACATCGCGTTTATTCCCATACAAGATGCGATGTTTAAAAGCATTATATTCCATACTTGCATATATGATGAAGTCAAACTTATCATGCATATTTTTCCATTAGGCTCACCGTTTAAGAACATGGCTGTTTCGCCTTAGGAACGAGGCTCACTAGA
>LQNK01000128.1:415011-429483 GCA_001586405.1 Phoebis sennae | reverse complement strand
AAAGCAAGATCGCCCGCGTGCGCATCTGTCTATTGTTAATCTAACGAAATACTCCATCCCTTTACACTCACCTATTGAAATAGACAACCCCACCCTTTGTTAATGCGAGGCTCAATATTGCTCTTCCTTAGACCTCAGTGTATTTTATACGTCACATGCGCTCTCGTTTACTGTGTAATATTTCAACGACTTCAACTTTCTGATATTGGTTTTGCTTTGTGATTTGGACTAGTTAATTTGGTGATCCTGACGACTTGGCTTTTCTTTACGGACCTTTGCTGTGACTTGTGCTGAAAACTTTATTGTGTAATTAAAGTCAAAATGTCTGAGTACCGTGTCTACCGTGGAAGAATTGCGTTCACGTGTGCAAGTAGCCGCTCATGAAATTGAGCAATCAGGCTATGCACGGTGGATCAAAAGATCCTTTATAAGGCGATGCCGAGCCTGTATTGCTGCCAACGGTGGGCATTTTGAACATTTAGTTTAAAATAATAAATTTATTTTTTACATTAAAACCTTTGTTTTTTTTATCTGTGTACTTTTAAGTGACCGAAATACTAATTACACAAACGGATTTACCGACAGCTACAATAACAATAGTCAAATGATCATTTGCGCACGCGGGACGAGCGTGTATTGCTTTCTTTGTTCTTTTTTTTTTCCTGAGTTTTTAACCTTGCGATAACTGGTTTGTACTTAGTCGAAAGTCTTAATTTAAAATAATTTTATAATTTTGAACAGTGCTATGGTCTACATTACGGTATACAATAGCATTTTTTTATTGCGTAAATGATATAAATTAGTTAAGCTGCCTAAATCGGGACATAGACGCATTATGGAAAATATCAATTTTCCGACCGTGACGAGCTTTTTCGCTCCTACAAAGAAATTTTGCTTATCAAACACTAATTATATTATACCTTTTTAGAAACTAGACAAACTGAGCAAGTTTTTAAAAATATGGGCAATTATGGTGCAGTATATTATTTTTTCACAATTAATGGTTTAAACTTGACGAAAAATAAAAAACGAACAAAAAAATAACTTTTAATGCTAATTTTAATAGTTTTCGAAAAAAAAATGCCTCAAATGGTATTTTTATTAGATAGCACAGGCATTTGTGATTAAATTTAAAAAAAAGTACATAAAAATATCTTCATTTTTAAAAGTTATGAGCAAAATCATAGACGCGGTAGAAATTTTGAAAAAAACACCAAAATATTCATAATTTTTACAGTATTGCCAACCCTGACATAAAAAGTACATTTTCTTAAAGCTGAACATCAGGCCTAACCACAGTTTACGGATTATCCACTATTTACGACAGACCCTGTATAAATCATATCCATAGAAAACGAGAAAGGTTTTTCAGAAGATCAGAACTATCGCTACTCAGATAAAAACAAAATAGTGAAAGGCATGTTTAAACAGAAAAATTAACATAAGACAAATTCAATATAGTATAAAGTGTAAAATGTGGGACAGATTATATAGCCAGCCTTCGAAAAGGGAGTCTGCAGCATCAGAAACTACCACCACCACGTTGCTGGTCCCGAGGATGTCGCTTGCACCGCACTATGATTCTCGACATTTGCATGCGGTAAGTCATTAAGGTTATTAAAAATGCTTAGATATTGGAACCTTACAATAACATGATCTTTAATAAAAACAATCAAAATTTATTGTTTATAATAGATAGTAATAATTGGATGTTCATAATAGATAATACTAACTAGTAATATATTGTCATATCAAAATATTTTTTTTACAAGTAGAGCCAACGCTTATTATTTAAAATTTTAAATAAAAAAATCTTTCTACTTTAAATGGAAAATACAGAGGAAGTTAGTAAAAGTGACAAAATTATTTATTCTACTTCACAAAAACCACACATTACATATAAAATATGCTCCCGGTGTTTCAAGCAAATATTAGACAACGAATTTATCTTATCTATGATATATTGCGTATGCGCAGGATTACATTACTAGCGGGAGCGCTAGCGGCGAGCAGTCGCCCGTGTGAGGAGGGGGGCGGGAGAGGTTGCCGCGCTTGCGCACTCTGCCTGAAGAGGACGCCCCTCCCGCCACACCAAGGACACCATCACGACTGTCCTCTTCCTCACTTTGCCAAAATACACAACCGACATTCGCCGACTTTCCTGCCAATCAGTCTTACATACAAATGTGTCAAAATGCTCCATCAACCGCGAATGAATTCAATGGAAAAGTCTCCTCGCCTCGATCTAATACTTCATCAAATACCATTGATATTTCCATCTTACACAATGATCTCAAGACAACTGATCAGATATGCTTGAACGGATTGTATGTTTTGCCTATTGATAACACGGGTCAAAATGAATATTAAGTAAATAATAAAAGTAATGTTACAAATATTTAGATAAGACCTATTTTTAAATTGACTAATTGTTCATTTATAAAATTATAAAAATGGAACCATATATTTATACTTTCAACAAATTCTTGTATATTTAATTAATTTAATAATTGTACATTTTATAATTATGAATAATTAATTAAATCAAATTATAATACAATTATGTAAGTATTTTTAGGAATACATATTGAGTAATATTTATTTTCAGTTCACGGATTTAAAAATGCGACCATAGAAAAAACAAACGTATGGAAATAAAATAGAAAAATACTATAATATATTATATTAAGACATGTGCCCTATTTATCAAACATTACAAGTTTACAAGCTCACAAGTTCAATATTACAAGATTTTTTTACAATTTCTTGTAATTTACGTCCATCAAAGAATTTCACAAGCCCGGATGAATCATGAAATAATGACATTAACCCTCCATTAACCACATGTATCAAACATACACCGGTGACAAAGCGGGGTACCGCTTAAAAACACCATAAAATCGACCTTTTAATGAAACTATCAAAGTAACAAAATATTAATAATAAGTATAAAACAATCATCATAGCATCCATCGACGTGGGCTATTTAATGTCCCAATGCACTTTGCACTCATGTGTCTGTCTATTGAACTAGTGCCATGAACCCCAAATCGTTATTATCTAATCTTATGGTGTTAAACCAATTTGGTTACAGAAACCTTTAGAACATTTGCATGAATAATTTAAAGATGTGACGATTTTTCTCGCGGCGGGGCCTGTCATATCCCACGTAAGGCATGCCAGGGTTAACATTTGGCATTCGAAAAGTCATTTTATGTTTTTGTTTGAACTGAAATTCTATTTTTAAAAAGATTCTATTACTGTGTATATGTATTAATTAAATAATGTTCGATAATAGCAAGTTTTCTATTCCTAGGTTATGTCTCGAATTAATGTAAATATTTTGCTAATTTTCGTGTATAAATAAGGCTAATAAGATTTATTCGCGACACTTATGGTATTTTTAGAAAAAAATTCTTAAAAACAAGAATTGTATGTTGGCAAATTATAATTTCCTCACGAATTATACCAATTACACCTTGAAAAATAGATTCGAAACTTACAGTTGTATAATTAATATATAAAAAAAATATTTTATTTGCCGTTTTTTTCAATAAACTATCAAAAAAAAGTAGAATGGAAAGAAATACTAATGATATGTAAGTCCCTTGGACACGTATCCACCGAAAATATTAAAATATGAGCACATGTAATATTTTTTAAGAGTCTCTGGACACTCTCAGACTTTTCGTTACAAGTTACAAGCTACAAGTTGCAAAAACATTTATGATAAACAAAATCCTCTAATACACGTGTGAAAAAATACTTGTAAATCACAAAATGACAAATGATTTCCCTTGTAAACGGTAATTTACACATGTAGTTATGATGAATGCATTAAAAATTCTCAAATTTACAAGCGAAATAGCTTGTAATACAAGGCTTGTAAGGTTTGATGAATAGGGCAATGGTAAACATGTTTAGACATGTACAAATTATTAAAATTAAGATTATAACAAATAGAAATTTGATTGTGTATGATGTGTGTCATCATGTGAATTCATTATTAAAATTATATTAAATTTATGAATGCGATCTAATATAATATTAATTGTATTTTAAGAATATACGTAAATCGATTTAACAAAGTCCTAGAAAAACGTGTATACATTTTTGTACCTCAATATAAAATGGTATATTTAAGGACATATTTTAACCTATATAATTTTAAAAATATGGTCTGTAAATTTTCTTCACAAGAAAATAGAGATGTTATTTTTAAAAAAATAGTCTAAAACCTTGAAAAGAAGTAATGAGTCTACAAGAAATAACTCTGGGCGCTTGTAAATTGTACAGACATTGTAATTATATTTCATTTTTCATCTGTTCTTTCCTTTATAAAGAAAAATCTTATTTTAAAGGAATAAAGCAACCACTTAATCGATTAAAAAATAGTTTAATGTAAAGAAAACTTTGCAAATTAGTTTTAACTGAATGGAAGTGTACATAGTTATAGATAGCTTTTTTATGAATATATGAGGATTACGCGATTGTTTATATAGTATAAAAATTAAAAAACTTGTCTATCAAAACCCGGTTAAGCATAGTTCTTTTTCTTTGTGACTTGGGTTGAGACTCATTTTAAAACTATTTTTCATTTTT
Organism: Phoebis sennae; assembly: GCA_001586405.1. NCBI lineage: Eukaryota > Metazoa > Arthropoda > Insecta > Lepidoptera > Pieridae > Phoebis > Phoebis sennae. The sequence goes on along the minus strand of LQNK01000128.1, from coordinate 424,881 downwards.
AGGCATTCCTTTGTCAACGTAACTTAGATACAAAATAGCTTACAATATGTAAGTATTTCTTTTTCATTCATTCATACTAGATGAATCTAGAAAACGTTAGCAAAAACAATGTTCAAGCTTTAAAATAAAATAACCTTAAAATATTATGACATATTCCACAAATCTTTTATTTTTGAGACAAACGAAATTAATGTTACGATAAAAATCATTAAGTAGGTAGGTATTGTGTACAATCTTGATAATTATTAAGAAGTAATGAATTCCTTATTTTAACTTATTATATTGTTTAATGGGTTCAATAGATAATGAATGACAACTATCTTTAAACATTGCGCTTTAAATGACAGTAATAGTAATAAATAGACCTTTTCCTATATGCCATTACAAATATTATTAAGTGTTGCCAAAGATTAAAATATCTAAATACCTATATTTTAGAATTGTTAGAATAAATAAGGCAAAATTGGGAAACAAAACGCTACTTGTAAAAAATTAGCATATCGTAGTTTAATATCTGTGAATGTTTTAAAGTTAAAATTCCAATACCTTTAATGTAAGATTGTATAATATTGTATAATTAGCATCGATGTTGTACATACTTTAAAGACTTACACAATATTCTTTGTTGATTTTAAGTTATTCTAAATATACCATATTATTAACAGTAGGTTGTTTTTTTATTACAAAACCAGTGATGTTCTAATATAAAAGGATAATTTATACAATTATATAGTTTTCTTTGCTAGCTTACCTCATAAATTGTGACATCCACGCAACCTAATTAAAAATAATAGTGGTAAATATTAAATAGGATTAGCTGTCGGCGCCTGAAGCCTTAAGGGTGTACTGTACACGCTATGTGAGATTAAAATTTCTTACCTTTTTCTCTGAATCAGGGTTTGGATTCAAACTCTACTATATAAATATTTAGATATATCAATATATTGTGTCATTTATCTAGTATTTTTTTAAAAGTCTTTTAAAATGTATAATTAATGACCACCCCTTACGTACGTACCCCTTTTAAAGCTTGTTGTTGTACAGACTGTTTATTATGTTTAGAGTTTGTATTTTATTTTTTGTTTGAAATACGTGAACGACTAGGGGTGCCCGCGTTAAATTCGGGGTCTATAGATCCATTAAATCCTACCAAAACCAAACTGTATACAAAATGTTAAAAAATCCGTTCAGTAGTTACGACGTGATTGACACACAAACATTCAAAGATCTTAATATCGAAACATTCGCATTTAAATATATTATTAGAAGGAGTTTATATATAATTCAATTCCAATTCTCTATTATTGCTAATGCACATTTTATAGTTAAATGGAAATTGAAAATTCCTTTTTTTTATTATTATTTCGTATCCTAAGTATTAAAAATATATCGCAATTCATAATGCAAAGCTATGAAGTAATCCAAAACCACACTAGATAGATATTGTAATTATTATGCTAAGCCTTCAAGTTTCGTACGTAAAATATGTGTAAATTGTACTACTATATTAAATAAAAAACGTTGAATCATCCAACTTTTCTATTGTTATGGTTTATTAAATATCAAAATATTTATAATTTTTGTAATTGATTATTGTATCTCATTGTAAATTACCATAATATCACAATGGAACGTATAAAATCTTGTGACTAGATGATTTTAAATGATATATGTATATGTATGTTTGTATGTTTAATAAATACTTACTTGAAATTAATATTGTCTTTTTATTTTTACATATCTCTCAAGCGTCTTAGATAAATTCAAATTAAAAATCACGCACAACTGTATTCAAAGAACTCCCAAGATGTTAGAATTAAATCTTTTTAACATTTTTTAAATCGGAAAATCGTTAGAATCGCTCTTTATAATTAAAAAAAAACCTTGACCGAGTACTGCCGCGAGGCAGCACTGGCAGGGTCGCCATGCAATGGAAGGATTAAATGGGAGACGTCTTCACTGTTTAATGACTGATTTTTACTATTTAATTCAATATAGTTTTGTCATCATAAGGATGTCTACACACTACAACATGCCTGAAATAGTTACCTTTTAAATAGTCTCAGTTTGAAGTCACAAAACGTCGCAAAATTGGCATTTGGCCCCTCATAATTCAAAATTAATCGACGCGCTATATCCTGTATTAATGTTCGGGATGATATCAGTTCTGGCAACACCGCTTTCATAGCAAACATAATGAATTTTACTTCAGGAACCTGTTTGCATATTTTGAATATAAACATGAGGTTTTTGTTAAAGCGCAGCATATAAAGGTTTGTATAATGTAAGGTTAACTCGCCCGTGACCACAAGGGAAGGTTAAATATTTAATGCTCTATAAACCTACATTCTGATAAGCAAATGTTATTAAATATGGAAATCCATAGGGTAAGCAATGTTCCTGTTATTTACCTGGTAAATCTGTGTATTTGAGTATAATTAACCCTTGTTGGATGTTTTAATGCTGTAACTAAAGTCGTGAAAATTACTAATTAAGGCGACTTAACATGATTTAAAATCTGTCTCATGATCATTATTGAGATAAATATCTGATTTATTTGTTGCGTACTCTATTGTTTCTATCATTATTTTCCATTCGTATATCTATCTATCTATGCCGAAATGTATATATGACATTTGCAAATTATTGGGTAAATTATCTACTAACGCGAACGAATAAACCAGCCAATTTCATAATTTATCTATGCAGATAGGTTTTGTGACTAAAAATACTTAGGTAAATTTAGCTGAGCTATACTTCTAGTTTATTACACAGAAATCTTTATTCCAATCTGAAATATGTTTATTTATTCAGTCATCAAAATAACTCCTGAATCCTATGATAGTTTTCATTTCTACATTGTAAGATACGAAAACTCAGACGGTGATTTACATGCATAAATCAAGGCAGCTGACGCCATAGCGAATCCAGGGTTACCGAACGTCTTATTGGACGAAATCTCCAAGAGATCTAATTAAAATAAACATTGTACCGCAATATCGTTTAATCAAATCAAATTATAAATAATGTAAACATAAAATTATTTAATATACAAACGCAAATTATTAAAAAAGAAATTAGTAACTTCTATTCTGTCTTAACTATTTTATTTTTATATTCACCCGGCGGCGTATTTCCTTCCAAATTTGAAGGAAATACTCCCAGTAATATTGCCTTCACATGAACCTGCCTTACATAATCAGAAAAAAGTTTAGAGACCTATTCCTAAGTTTCGTATATTGCGTTTCGTATTTCGCGTTTTAAGATACAAAATTCCTCCTTTAATAAATTGAAAGTATATAGATATAATACAAGCAATCCTATCATTTTAACTAACAGCCCTGTCACGACAGATGTCTAGCGTAATGTGTGCGAGTCAATTACACGTATTGCATAATATAATACCAAAGGCGCATGACATCAGTTACCTTAAGCCTAATTAATACAACGCTAACCGCTAACTACACGTACATATCACACATAACATATGTTATGCTCATTAGTTGGCATTTTTGAGATTCAATAATGTACAACCTACTGGGGTTTACCCCCCTTAGGAAAGACTGAATGTATAAAATTAATTCATTACAAAACAATTTACTCTACGGTACTTTCTTGATCTCGACTCGAAAAAGAAGAATGTAAATAATGAATTATAAATATGAAACATATTGTAAAATTAATACAATTCGTTTTATGGTAAATCGTATAATAAATGTGTTTTTATAATAATAACTTTTATGCCCGAGCTCTCACAATAACAATGCTGGATTACTTTTTAATCGTCGAATTGTCAAACGCAATAGCTGGCCAGTTATTTAAAAAAGGTTACTGAAAAATTTTATAAAACAAATTAATAATTAAAGCAAAATTACTAACAATATGACGCCATTTTTGCTTCAGGCAAACACGTCATGAAGAGCAGTTTTGTACATTTTTTACTTTGGATAAAAGAATAAAACTATACAAAAATAAGAAATCACCTATGATATCAGAAATTCAAAAACAGGATTACATTATAGGTTCAATATATTTAATTTATGAAAAACAAATTTACCATTTTTCTCACGCTTAAATACTAATTTATATGTAAAATTACTTTGGAGTATTTGTATTTTTGTACTACCATTTTATATCAAAACATTAATTCTCGGCTAATTACAAATTTATTTATTAATGAGAAAATTAATATGAATGAAATAAGAACAACCTACTGGAATAGCATTATGAACCGAAAAATATCTAATTTCATATTTACAAAGGTCATCAAAATTATCAACCTGAAATAAAATGGAGTTTTAATTTCGTACATTTTCCCCATATCTTCGCCGAGACGTCCTACAATGTTATTAAAAGTAATGGATCCATTACAATGCTCTTATGTTTCAAATTTTTATTACACAGACATTAAAAGAGAGCACTATAAATTCTACGGTAGTATTGTATTGTAGGTGTGATATTTTTGTAAAAATTCTCACAGTTTACGATTTTATGGTAATGTAATAAAAGTTTCTGTTCTGCAAATACTTTGCGGTATGAATACGAAACGCGTAAAATCTATAAGATCAAACTTTATTTCATCAGAATTCGGATATCTATTGATAATAAAATGAAAATAAAAGTATATTTAGTAATTTTTACTGTTATCGTATCTGGATGTGAAAAACAAAGCTGTAACCATTAAATTAAATTATCGAGATAAAGCTCAAGTGTCGATAAAAATATTGAGAAAAGTTATTTCCGACTTTCTTTTTATGCAACTTCTCAACGAGTTAACAGAGGGTTCAATTCTGCACATATTGTTAACTAGCTTTCCGCCCGCGGCTTCCCCAGCGTGGACTACAAAATCCTGTACTTTATGGATTTTCGAAGTAAGATGGTATGACAATTTTTACGAGATATCACTTAGACCCTCATATAATTTTTGTCATCAAACAGACAAAAATTCTGAAAATCATTGTTTTGAGTTTGGAAGCATAAATGTAAAATGAAACACTGATTTTTTTCTTAAAAATATTTAATGTTCAGACACGGCTTGTCTACGATTTCATTATATGTATCTATAGATTGGTAATTGTCAATTCACATATTTCCTGTTTGCGAATGCAGCATAAGAATAAGAATAGATACCTATATTTATTTTCCAAGAGAACATTCAACCCAATTATCAACTACTATTCAAATTTAAAGTCAAAGAATGTCGAACAAAAGTGTATTGATAAGAGGTCGCTTGAATAGCCAACAAAGGGCTATAGAATGAAGGTCAAAATGCAAATGAAAGTAATCGAATATTTGAGGCACTTTAAATGTAACTTAAAAGGAACACGCTAAGTGCAGAGGTAGTGCAAATGGAAATGGAAATTGTGAATAATGAAATACTGAATGTTATCGGGTTTCACTTCGTTGTGAACGTTCTGCGCTTTAATATTTATAGTCTCACAATTGGAAACACTAGGCTTACAATACTGAGTTTGAAAAGAGCTTTTACAGCGAGCACAACCATTGCATATTATTTCTTAATAAATGATCCACGTCTGAATAAGTTTACATGTGTTTGATGTGTTATTACGACCTATCTCACAGATTTTTTGCCATGCAGTGAAGTGAATGTAATCATGTATCGGTATTACGTAATTCTTCAACACATTACTGTTGAAGAATTATACCTAGGTTTATATTTTTCTGAATTTAAATATGTCTATTGTACGAAAGAAACTTATGCGAAATTACTACTTTTCTGGCTATTTCGTCCGTAATATTGAAACTGAAATAACTAGCCATTTATTTCGACCCAAAGCTTTATCGATAAGCTAATCTATCCCTTGCTTCCCTTATCGCTATTGCAAAAAAATATATAAAATTAAGATTGAAAATTGAAAAATCTCAACAAGTAAATCTCAAAAAATATAATTATTATGGCCCGTCAAAAAAAAATTAAAGACCCCGTGTTGCATCCTTTTAAATCGTGTTCTAAGTTGGAATTACTGATAGCATATAAAATCGATATAACATTGAAAGACGCTTTAAAAGACTTGCGACATGAAATTAGTTTCGTAACCGAAAATATTTGTTTTTATTGTTTATCAATTATTTAAAATGACCGTATCAAGAAAGCGCAAACATGAATTTCACAGAAGGAAATATTACTATCTAAACTTAGTCGAATCCCAGATGCTGGGATGCTCGAACCATCTGCGAGCTCGGGGCGTTGTCACATCAATTCGGTGTGTTATATAGCGCTACGGTATAATAAATAGGCAGATCGCTTAATCTTATTACAAATCGTTTATCTAATGTATGGCCACGGCGCGATATCGCTGACCAGACAGTGTCGGGTGTACGGCGACTACATTCTTTTAGATTCCCACTGTCTGTTCTACCATCGAACAGATTAGGCATAGGTTCATATTTAGTATAATTGTATAATTTAATTAGATATACATAATTTTAAGAAAAATCGTACTTTTATTCCACCCTTAAACTGCAGCTATATAATTCGAGTATGGTCCACGGGCGTGGCATATTGCAAAATCGGTACTAGGAAACGTCTAGGGTGGCATTGTCTGTACATAGCAAATTTTCCTTCGCTTGACGCGCAATTATCTTCAAACATTAAATTATAAATCTGATGAATGTTGAGATAAGTAAAACAAAAAAGAAACTAATTTCTTCGCTACTTTATTTGATCAAGAAATTCATAAATTTTTTATCTAACACAACATAAATGCTACCGACAACATAACAATAAAACAAATATTCTTCGATAGATATTTTATATTTATATATTTTTATTCGTTCATCCATTCACGAGGCACACTCAACAAAATGTTTATTATTCACATAAATAAAATTCTAAGAATCTACAAATGCTCGCCGTCCATAAAGGAGCCTGCATAACATTTCAATGAAAACTGCTTACGTTTTTGAACTTTTTTTTAAAGCACAATACCTTTGTATGTTATATTTGTACTAAATTCCACAGCAGTTTAAAATCGAAATGTTATCACAAATTTTAGGACAAACAACAAATGCACAATTAACTATAGTTTCTGGATTTCTGTCGCTGACCAAAAGGCATCCGAGGCATACCCCGAGGTGGAGTATTAGTCCTAATTGTTAGGACTATTTCACTCGTCACAAGCTTCTCCAAAGTCTGGAAAAAATAATTGGATTCTTGTTTACACTAGGCCAAGCAAGAATCTAGTGGGCGGGAGTGGTTAACCGGGACCGCGTCGATCAAATTCAATCTTACTAGCCTAGTGCGAAAAAGATGACACCACACCACTATAAATTAAATCTCTTTTTGTTTCGCTGACGTGGTGAAAAAATATAGGAGGACAGAGGTGGCATTTTACAGTTTTTGGTCCGTTTAAAAAAACTGAAGATCTGGAGCTGTATTGTGTGTGTAAGCACCGCACACACGCCGCACTCACACATGCGGATCCTACCTACCAATGTAAATGAGCCTTAAGGATCCTCCTAAATATAAACATTATTTCTTTAACCACTAATACACCACAGTAATTTTAAAACAAGTATATTAATCGAAAAAAATGGGCACAACACAAAAATTAAACCTAGTAAATCAGTGAAAAATTACAACTACAAGTGCTAATGAGGTAATACAAAAATTATGTGATGATATTTTAATGCTGAACATTTTTTGGTAAATATACCCCATATTTACCTGATTATCCACAAGACCTCGATCTCTCAGGGCCTTCTCTACATCACTGAACTCTTTAATTAAGTCTTTGTTATTGCTCTTATTCACAGCTTCCCGTACTGTCGATAGCTGCAATACATAAATAATTTTAATATATTATAAACAATACGCAATGATTATCGAATGAAATCTTATTGCAATTGCATTTTACAACGCATTAAAAAAAAAATAATAAGCAAAATATGTAAATTCAAAAATTATACCGTCTCCTCGAAAAATGTGTGTTTATCTGTCTTGTGAGGAATGTCCACGTCTAGTACTCCTCTGAGGATCGGCAAAGCGTCGTCTATCCTTTCAATTTGACATAGCGCCATGACCTGAAATATATTAGATTCAGTAACACTCGAACCGACAAAGTTTGCAAAGCCTCATAAGAAAAATACTTAATTACTATAAATTAGATGGAAAAATAAACATTCCAATTTATCAACCTCTCAACACTCATATTCTCAACATCTTTAGCAATTTTACCCCGAAAAAGTTTTAAAAATGTTGGGGAAAATTTTTGTCTCATCTTTATATAATTTTAAGAACCAGCCAATTTTAAGAGCCAATTAAAGGAGAATGCCCAAATCCGTCCCTATAAAAAAATCAGGATTGCCACAACAATGATATATTCATAAATAATAACATATTTTTTAAAGTTTTGTGAGTTAATTTGAAGAAAATCTGATTTTGGGTTATTTTTTTGATAAAATTAAAACTTTATATTGATTTCGAGGTGAAAATGCACATGGCGTTTATATCAAAATCCCAACTCCCAAAATTCTCCCATTAATTAGGTAAGTTTTGCTCTGCAGCTTAACATAACGTTCTTACTTGTTAGTACATTCTTTTGAATATTAAAAATATACTTTAGTTTATTAATACTAACATTTATTTCGCATAAATGTCCATAATATATTTTTACATAATTTAAATGTTGTTATGCTTTATTTTATTGAAAATGTTAGGGTAATTTTTAACAAATCCTAATTAAAAATACAAAACTAGCAACACCGAAAAAAAATGTGAAACTGACATTTGAGCGCTGATACTCTTTGGAGCGCTGTTTAGTGTTTACTTTCCGATGAATTTGTAAATAATAAGGATAATGACTCGATGTGTGAATAATTTTTTATTCCATACATAATTATAATAAAGAAAACATCAAGTTAAGTCCCTGCCGTCAAGTCAGGGAAGTTACTGATAATGTTTTGCAATTTACGATACTGTATATTAACCTAAACCTGTAAGTGTAAGTTTAATATTTTCATTGCTATTTTGATAAAAAATAACTTTTAATTAAAATTAAATAAACATTTTTGAAGCAATTCAATCTATACACATAAAGGCATGCATATGAAATAACAAAAACTTATTTTTTAAGGTTACATTTGAAAATTGAAGATGTACTGTGTTAAGGATGTTTTACAGTATTGCATGGAATTTATTCAGTATTCTGTATTGAATCAGTACCTGGTTACAAGCAAGCATATTTAATTAGTGGAATTACTATATTAAGACCCAATACACATTAAATGATATCTAGTTGCCCAGAAAGTTATCATGTGATGGATACAACAGGTAAAAAAGTATTATCAAGTCTAATGTTTTGTTTCTATAACTTCATATTTTTTTATTTGATACTATAAGTATAACATTTTATCTTATGGATCAATTGTTCTTTTTTCACAAATGCTTTTTATTTCACTATATTTTGAAATAATAATGAATCACATATTTCCAGTGTTTAATAGTAAGTTTTGTTGCTAATAATTCCTTAAGGTGATTTACATTCATTTGACCTAGTAAGGAAACAGCGCTCTACCCACAGTACCATTGATTATAAAAGTGTCAAATAAACAATTTTTATTTTTTTATTTTACTTTTAGGTTGAAAAAGTTTGTATGCCTTGTTGGTGTAACATAATAATATATAGAACTGTCAAGCAACATGATGGACATAGACCAGAACAAATACAACACATGAATGTAGTATTTAACTTTTTGGTGGGAAATAGGACCGTAAGATGTTGTGATGACATCTTGCCAATTAGCAGAAGTTGGGCATGGCAAGAGCAACAGAACCACCTGCTCAATCCTTGGATGATATATTTTATGAAAAATTAATTTGAAGATGAATAAAACAATTCTATACTTATT